>JAECUM010095380.1:0-215223 GCA_016617855.1 Megalonaias nervosa | reverse complement strand
CTCTCTCTCTCTCTCTCTCTCTCTCTATATATATATATATATATATATATATATATATATATGAGAAAAGTGAATATGTTAATATGCCAGTTCATATACAGGTGTTGATCAAAATGTTCTGTAACAGACATGGTAAAGAAAGATCTACCTATTTACAATAATTTTATTAGCCTCAATGGTCATAGACCAGAAGAGCCATTGAGATGGATGGTCTGTTGTCTCTCATCCTTAGCCAGTCTAGATCATTATCACTACTTCTCCTAAACTACTTGGAGGATTGCCATGAAACCGTACACACATTCATCCCATGGTCTAGTTGGTTCTAAATGAAGATGGTGCCACTCAGACAACCAATATGGCTTCCACAGTAGCCGCCTTGGATATCTTATCACTACTAGTCTTGAATAGATGATCATATCAACATGTGGTTTCACTAAATGACTTTAATGTTGTTTAATTGGACCTGAATGAAAATGCTGTTGATTAGATGTCCAATATAGCTAGCCCATCATTCTTCTTGAATTTTTTAACACTACTCCTCTTGAATGGAAAGTCATTTATTAGGATGTCTGTTTGGTCCTAAATGAAAATAGTGTCCATCTGACACCCAGTATGGCTCTGACAGTGTCCATTTTGAAACTCATGTTGTCACTACTCCTGCTGATTGAAAAGTCATATTGACATGGGGTTTTCATGAGAAGACTTAATACATGTATGATCTACCTGGTTCTAAATGAAAATGGTGCTGATCTGATGGCAAACATGGTCTTCAGAGTGGACATCTTTAAGATATTGTTACTGCTCCACCTGAATGATGGTCATATCAACATGGGGTATTACTAAGAGACTTTTTCTGATGTCAAGTTGGTCCTGAATGATGTCCAATGTGGTCTCTACTGTGTCCATCTTGTAAATCTTGTTGTTGCTATATCCTCTGAGTGAAATATAATATTAAGCCAAAAAACGTGTGTTTCTTATTGCACTGGTTTTAAAATTAGATAGACACGTCATTTTTTTAAAAACATATATATATTTAATGTGATTTTTTTTACCGGGTTGGGTGGGTGGAAATAATGCTGTAGTCAGCAGTGAGAAACAGGCACAGTTAGCTGACCGGAAACACACATTTATTTTGCCTTACCATTGGGTTTTCACCAGAATTACGTTTTCTACTTGGTTCTAAATGAAAATGGTGCTGATGTCCAATATGGCCACCACAGTGACAACTTGAAAATCTTGTCTTTGCTAATCCATCTGAAGTAAAATTAATATTGGTGATGTATAGGTGGTCCAAAATGCAAAATTAAGCTACTCCTCAATGTTTTTGTTTATTTTTTGTGTGAATAACCTACATATAAATAAATACATACATTATATATGATTACTTGGACAGAATATTGCCATTCACTGTTGTGTTCTTTGGTAGTATGTGCTTCAGAATTATTCTTTGTGTGTGAAAAACACAACCTTTCGAGCCAATTTGGAAAGACATACTTTTCATTTGTGTAATAATTCTCTGTACATCTTGACTCTTAACCCATTTGTTCTTTATTAAGCAATCTGGACACCCAATGGGCACAAGCTCTATGCATTCCTTCTTGGTCTTCTGCACTTCTGTATTAAATATCAAAATTGTCTGTTGCCTCTCGGATAGTAACGTCTCTCTTCCTTCACATATATTTCCACAGAATGGACTTTTCTTTAGAAGAGATGGCTACCTTTTACTGTATTGTTTTCTCCCTTCCATGACTAAAGCAGTTCATCCATGTACTGATTCTAAGAAGTGCTTTAGGTGCACAAACAGTATCCAAATCTGCTTTTATCTGTGTTAAGGATATCTTTGCATAAAATTTATTAATTACACTGTTCAAAAATGGACTCATCTGACACTTTCCCAATGCATGTACATATAGAAGAAGATGACATGACCAAGCTTGTGACATCCCCAACTTTTTAATGACATCACCACCTAAATTGGGACACTGTCATATATAGTCAGTGAATTTTTTTTTATGTTGGTTGGTTTATTTAGAAGATATTGCATTTGTTTTTGAACTTTTTGATCAACTCTTGTACATAGGTTTTTTTTAAATTTAACATGCAATCCGTAATATATTCATATTATTCCTTATGCGCTTTCATATCATCATTATTGATGCACTTCAGGTAGGTACATTAAACTTTCAAACTATTTTTGGAAAGGAGTAATTTGATGTTGTTATTATGTCAGTTACATCATGTTTGATAGATGTTAAGATAGCTTCAATAAATGAATTTATTATATACTTGAGTGTGAAATATAGAGATTTATTGGTGAAATAATTTTCTTATTTTTTTTCATTCTTATATTTTCACATGTGAAAAATACATTCTGAGATTTTCACATGTGAAAAATATAACCTTATATTGTCACATTTGGAAATATATGATATCCCATCATGCATGCGACACTTGATTGTGTGTACCTACAACAGTTGTACCTGTAGAAACAAAAAAAGAGCAGCAGAGAGGCTGAACCCTACAACTTCGATAGAGGGCTCCGTTTGCAAAAATAAAGGTTCCTACAAAGGCTGAAAATAAGGTCAGTAATCTCAAACCAAAACCTCTAACCAAGCATATTTCCATGCAGGGGGAAACAGATCCAATTAGCTTTTTTGTTACTCGTTCGTTGACATATTTTTTTCAAAATTTAGGCGTATTCGTTTTGTGTAGCCACATACGCACTCGTTGTCATTCAGCCTCTCTGCTGCTGTAATTAACCAAAAATGTTATCAAGCCCTATATGATACCTTGACCTAGGATCTTGTAAGTTTATTGTGATGATTGCAAATGGAGTAGCTTGTGCTTTTGAAAAGAAGTTTTTAAACTTAATCATATCCATATCCCCTGAACACCAAGTTTGATGAATGTTTCACAACGTTTGTGTATCGACTCCGTTAAACACAACTAAAATATTACAGTTATCTCGGATCACTTTAGGTATTTGTGTATATCGCTGGGTAACATATATAACATCAGTATTTTTATGTCTGCCTCTGGAAAATATCCGAGCTAGATTTGATTGCTTGTCCAGCATCACATCATCGTATACTACGAGATTATTATCAAGGTCATCTACGGATGGTGCTTCATTAATATCGGTGATAAAATCAATAATATCATTACTGTCCTAATCCAACAATTTTGCGTTTTCATTAAAATCTTTAAGTACTTCATAACATCATTGGTCATCTACAGATGGTGCTACTAGATACAACTTATCCCACTTGAGCCATCTCATTATCAGATTAAGTAATAATTGTGTTTTACCAGAACCAGATGATCCAATTATTATCATCCTTATAGAATTTGGTAGTGCTGGATGATGTTTGACTGGCTTTTGCTTTTGTGTCGCTGAGAAGTCAATTATATCCATATAATAAATAATATGGATTTATATTGTGTTTGATGCAGAGCATCCACCCCCACCAATGGATTAACAACAATAATAACAAAAAATAAAAAGCATGCACTTACATGCAAATGTGTCAAATGTGCTACAAAAAAAATATAAATTTATCTCTAGCGATTCCATCATCAAGTCTACGAAGACAGGTGGTGATATTGCTACTTCACTGGGAAAATTACCAGGAACTCCAAGGGCCAAATACCCAGGTGAGAAACATCTGCCTGGCTATAATTACTGTGGTCCTGGAACTCGTCTTGATATCCGACTCGATAACCAAGACAAACCAAAACCTGGAGAGTATCCAATAAAAGCAATTGATCAAGCGTGTCATATTCATGATGTTGCGTATAAAAATAAAGATTTACAACAACGACACCTCGCAGATGTGAAGTTGATTCATGCGTTAAATTCTATAGCAAATAAGTCTCTCAGAGAAAAACTTGCTAGCTACCTAGTAAAATGTGCGATGAAAGGTAAACTAATGCTAGGGGCTGGTAATTAATCATATAACTATTATAATGGAATCAGTTTATTGTAGTCCAAGGGGATATTGGAGAGGTAGAGCAGCGATTGGTAAACTTGCTGATGCAGCAGGTGTCTCACATTCTGTTGCTGCAAATTGGTTAGCACGACAGGCAATATGGCAAATCTATCTACGTCCACCTAAAAAAATTCAGTACGCGTATTTTGATGTCAGTACTCCCAATGAAGTTCATCAAGCAGATATTTTGTTTTTACTAGACGATACTATTAAAATTGGTAGACGTCAATCACGCACATACAAATACGTGTTAACTGTTGTTGATGTTGCAAGTAGGTATAAGGCAGAACCACTATCAACTAAAACAGCAACTGAAGTTGCATCTGTGCTTGAACGAATTTATCAACGAGGACCCTTGCGATGGCCACAACTATTACAGGTTGATCCTGGCAAAGAATTTCTTGGTGCAGTATTGTCGTTGATGAAAAAACATAATGTCAAAATCAGACAAGGACATACCGCAATTCATCGTGATCAGGCAATTGTTGAATGGTTTAATCGAACACTTGCTGAGAGATTATTTGGATACCAGTATGTGAAGGAAATAGTTTAGGCAGATACGAGATCTCGCGAATGGGTTGCAAGACTACCAAGTGTGATAGCTGCATTAAATAATGAAATTACTCATACAACTTCTATGAAACCCACGGTCGCGATTACAAAGAAACATATACGAATACAACGACGTGACTTTTCAAAACAGATAGTGTTAGGTATTGTGACTGTAAGATATTTATATGAATCTGCTGAACTTGAAGGTGGTAAAAAAAGAGCAACTGATCCTATCTGGAGTGTTACAACACATAAAATTTCCAGCCTGGTTAGATCCACAGGTAGAGCTGCAATCTACAGACTAGATTCAACTGCTCCTCAACGTGGATTTGTATGCAAACAATTACAAGTAATCCCTGAAGACACACAACTACCACCACCTTCACTTCTATAAACTGGCACCCCTATGTCAATTACGTTCAAGACAGGTCAGCATCACATTTTCACATGTGTGACCAAGACTGCTATTAATTCTATCCACGGTAAACTGTCTTGGATCATTGTTTGAATACTGCCACAACATCTTACAGTTACAGCTCGCACAATGATTATTCTCTCATTGTTTCAGTGTCATGATAAATTCAGCATCGATATCAAAGTCGCGATTATTTTTTTTGTCACATTGATTATAACCAAATAATTTTTTCTTGACAACTTCGTCGCAGACATCATCAATGACTACATTATCATTGTCTATGATAACCCTCTGCATTTGAGATATTCTTCTGATTCAAGACACTGCGAGATAAACTAAATTAGACCATTCGATCCGATCATCAATAATCCAAATATTTGTATCAGAAATAGTTAATCCTTGTGATGAATGAATCGTTATAGCGTATCCTAACGTCCATGGAGTTTTACTCATGCTCAACGCACTTGTAACAGAACTGACAGGAACTAAAACAATATCATTTAGTACAAGATTTTGTTTACCACCACCCGGAATTTCAACTTCAATATTCTGTTGTCGAATATCTGCTGGGCGATAACACAATGGTACAGGTAGATTTGAAAACATTTCTTTGTGTAACGGAAATAAATTATCTTGAAGAACTATCTTTCTACTTGCAACTATCAAATCAAAGGGCCACCATAAATTCCAAAAATCATTCATAGTAGTTTCTGGAACTACTCCACGCATTTTTTCGCACTGTATTCTATCTGGCTGCAGTCTGATTAACTTTTTAAATTCTTTCAGAGGTTCATCAATAGCTCTATGATCATCATTTATTTCTTCATAATAATCTACAAACGTTTTTAACCATTCGTGTGGAGACTGTCCAACAAAAGGTGGTGGTTGACCATGATCGTCACACATTATCACAGCAGTATTCTTGAATAACTGCCAATCAAGAAACATTTTTAATACTTCCAGTGATACTGTACAAATTTCATCCCAGATAATAATCTTAGGAATATATTTCTCACCCATACGCGATGGAGTCCATGCGTCTCCGCACCATCTGAAAAACTATGATAAGTTTGAGATTTTACCCCTCGTTCATTCATTTCTCTGGGGAGTCTGTGTGTGGGTGTTAAAACAATCATATCTGAACTTATGAATAATTCAATCGCGTGTGTTGTTTTACCAGAACCACCACACCCATTAAGATAAATGGTTGTATGCCTGGCTACAGGATCATATACAGATGGTGCTGTCGATGCTGGTATTTGATTGTTATTCATTGTAATACATTTCCTTAACTTAATTTCAACACTGGCAGATTCAGAATAACTAAATATCTTTTCTTGTTTTATTTTCCATGATCCCCATTCACCAATGCCGAGTAATTTATCTAGCAAATCCAAATATTTTTTATTTATATAAAATGAATCTGTGGCAACTCTAACCGCAGTATCAACAAATCTGTTTATCATCGATAATAAATTTATTGAAACGTGTGCGAGCATCGAAGATCTTAAATGAGTAAATTATACCTAATTTAGTTCCTTTAGATAAATAAGCATCATTTCGGTTTGTAAATGTACCTCTTTCCATTGTATCAGTAATTATGAAATCGAGTTCTGCATCGTCCATGATTAATCTTGTACATGTTCGTTTATGATCAAACGCACCACCCAGAGTAAACTTACCGATTATTTTTCTGCCGAGATCCTTTGTAACTTTCTCATTATTTTCTTTTCTGTATCCGGATAGAACATTAATAAATTTAACAACTTCATCCTTGTCAAGATTAGGATATTCTTTCCTGATATCTTTTTCTGCATCAAACTTGTCTGGTTCTGGCAACCAAACTTGTTTCTGTGGACGATACGATATTATCGCTTCACTTACAACCAACGATATTAATAGTTTTACATCAATCATATATCGTAATATTACTTTTGGAGCCCAATGTTTTTCTGAGAAATGTCTTCCAAACCAAGCATAAGTAATCAGATGGAGATTTTGTGCAAACTCGAATGACTCTATGCAAACAAATCCAGTCAGATCAAAATCTGGTAAAGTACCATTTATTGCAACTCTGGTCATCTCGTGTGTTGGATGACCAAATCTTTTAAAGTCTTCAGAACACTCTCCGTATCTGAGGAAACTTCCAGGATAACACGCTACCATATCAACTGAGATAACGTCGTCGTAATCGTATTTAGTATTCCATAATCCACCGTGTCCGTATTCAATACAAGTACATTGGACATCAACGAGAAATTCCGATCTTGTAGGTTTCCATGAATTTTTCTCCTGAGCATCGTGAGCAGCAACTGATGGAACGGTAAAACAGTTATTCAGTAATTGTTTGATAGCATAATCATTGTTTGTGTATTTCAATGCAAGATTTTTCATTTCTTCGTGGAGTGATTCTGCACGATAAATTTCTCCTCTAGGCCTTACAAACTGATCGTAATTTCCATCATTGGAACTTCAAAATAACCACACGTATACAGGGTCACTCTTACTGATATCGTTGATAAAATCAAATATATAGTTGCTATAAAATTTGTTCTGTCTTGTGGAAATATCATCACCGCAGACGTCCATGCATGCACGTTATGATCAATGATTGTTATCGGAGTTCCATTTTTCTTATATTTCGGTTTGTATAAAATCTCTCCGGTCAGTATCTTCACTGTAATCGGAAATCTTAATTTTTTTTCTAAGTCGGCAACATTGCTGATAGACGCTCCGTTATCTTTAACTGTTTCTGCCCACGTATTTATTTTTTTACGTCTTAGATCCGTTAAACTGTTTCCATGTATCACGTTTGTGAAGTGTTCTGTAATTCGCTCAGCTACACAATTTATCATAGACTCTGTGAAGGACAGTTTCATCGGTTTAAGATCATCGACATTGGGTTATTATTTAGCGGATACACAGCATAAACAACTGCAGTCACAGGATACGCTCATTCATAATATGGCTTGTTAATACCAGTCAGTGTTCCTGGTTTGGAATTTTTATTCAATGTGATGATACTACTGGAAACATGTACACGGACAGGGTCACATTTGTCACAGATAATCCAAACCTCGTCGTGTGTCTACACAATAAATTTTATTAGAATAATATATTGCTGATCATCAAGGTAGTTAATAATTTTCCTTCCTCCCTTGTCATTCATTGTAGCATTGACAACATTTCTAATGTTAAATGTTGATCATGTATGAGCTGCACCATCATCGCGAAATTCCTTCTTGTCTTTACTGATACAATCAGTTATATCCTCGTTCATCAAAGCCAGATCTCGCGTCGAAAAACTAAATTTAGGTTTTGGCAGTTTGTCAAAATCAAATCTAGCTCTAGAAGGCTTAATTGTGGATAATCTCGTAAATTCCTCCATATTATAATTAAACCAAAATATATATTTAATTAAACTTTAATTATATATATAATGATACAAACAAAGAATGACTATAAGTGGCTTATAATAGGATTTACAACTCCTTGTAACAAAGCCTGCGTAAATGAATTCTATGGATACCACATGCAAAATTTTCGACGTTGGAGTGGAGTCAGGGGAGAAACACGGCTTTGTGTGCAATGTGGTGATAAAAGATACAGAGAGCTGAAACGATATTATGATAAAAAATGTCGAGTCTCCCATAAAAAATGCCAAAGACTATCTCGCCAGATTTTCAAAATAATGATTTAGACAAATAATATTATTATACAAATGGAACAAAATGAATTTGTGAAACATCCCATCATCAAGAATTATGAGGCATCTCGAGATGGTATCATCAGACACTGTCAACTGAAAAAACCAGTCGGTAATGTCATTAAAACTGGGTATCTCATATTTCGTGCTGGGAATGAAATGTATTTATCGCATAGATTCATGTACAAATGTTATTATGGAATAATCAAAGATGGACTTGTAATCGATCATACTGATTCAAATCCGAAAAATAATTCTTTATCAAATTTGCAAGCTATTACATAGAGTCAGAATACTGCACATGGGGGTACTGGTGGTAATTGGAAGTCTCTTAGGTCACTTAAATCTGTAACTGTAGAGACAGGCGAAGAAAAAATATTTCCATCGATATATGCAGCTGCTAAATATTTTGATATTTGCAGGAATTCGGTAAAATATGTGGCAGATAATATAACTAAATCAGCATTTTCAAATAAATACGATCAGCGAATTGTATTTAAATATTACACACATGAAGCGAGATAACTCTGTCAAGCAAAGCTCATTCTGATAGTGTAATTAAGCAGTTGTCCCGCTTGATTACATAACCGTGATTTTTTTTTTTAATGTGTCGTCTGAAGTCAGTGGTTGTAATTTACATCTTTTCACTCTTATAAATTCAGATTGTTCATGAGTTTGATTCAGGTAGGTTACTTTTATATTTTCAATGTGGCCGTGAAAATTACAGGTAGGTTACTTTTATATTTTCAATGTGACTGTGCACATTACAGGTAGGTAATTTTTAGATCTTCCAGTTATATTAGGTCATGCAAACATCTGTGTTGGCTGTTTATAGAACTCCCAACTACATCTGGCAGAAATAAAATGCAGGTATTTCAGAAATTAAAATGAATCCACACTGCAGTTTGTAACTTCTGAAACATATGTGAGATTTATTTTAGAAATTAAAATTCACACTACACTGTCAGTATGCTGATCGTATGTAGGTTGCCTGTGCGTTAGCTTAGGTAACTTCATAGTAATTTCCGAACATGTATTTGTAAGAACGTACAATGGCACAATGCTAATGCATTGAATTCTCATACTCAAGTCTGGGGTTCGAATCTCGTGATTGACATATTGTCAATGGGGGCATTATTGTCAAATTTTTCTTAATAGTTGGGGCTCCGCCCAGTTTCCTCGAACTTCAGCAGAGAAAAATGCACTCTCCCACCATGTCACCATGTGGTGGGTGCACTTTTGCTCTCCCCGGAGTTGATTATTGGGGAGGGTGTGCAGAAATCTGTTGAACGTAGAGAAGGCCCCGTTTATGTGTGTGCTGTACCTAGAGATAAGTTAGACTTAAGTTTATGTGTTGTGCAATCCCTAGAGATAAATTAGTTAAGTCCCTAGAGATAAGTTAGAATTAAGATTACATGTTGTACTGTCCCTAGAGATAAGTTAGAATATAAGTTGATGTGTATCCTCTGAGCTTACTAGGATGTCATTTGGCAACCTAGGAATTCACATGGGGATTGTGTTCGTCTAATTTCGAATGCCCCTGAGCTTGCTAGAATGTCGTTTGGCAATCTAGGAGTTCACATGGGGGTTGTGCTGCGATTATGTTTTGTAAATTTTTAATTTTAGATTTAGAAATATTATTCTGATTTAGAAATATTTTTATTTTTAGATTTAGAAAATATCTTTTATATTTTTTTATTTTTGTTAATATTTTATTTTTATTAGAAACATTTTTATTTTAAATAAATATTTATTATATAATGAATTTTGAAAATATTAATGCTGTTATTATTGCTATTAAGCAATTACAACATGACGGTATAAAAATTTCTGTTGAACTTAATCCTGAAGAAATTATGTGTGATTTTGAATCATTAGAATTTTGAAAATCCGAGAACAGATATACACTACCAGCCGATTACAGATTCATAAAGTTGATTCAGCAGGCAATGTTACAGTTGTCGGCAGCAGTTACAGATGCTCAGGTCAAACTATTTGTACCCCTTGCACACTCAATCAAAAAAATTAGGTCAGAATTATCTCACGAGTACGAAGCAAAAAGACTTGTGAACGCTGGTATAAGACAACTGAGAGAGATTATGTCCAGTGATGATTGTGATTGTGAAAGCACTGCCACCAGTGACTGTAGTGATGACGAAACTAATTCTGTCACCGTGACTGTGGTACCAGCTAAACAAGGGGGATAAATACAGTAAAAAAAATATTTATTCAGATAATTTTATTTTTTATTCTGATAATAATCACTCAGATAATTTTATTTATATTCTGATAATAATATTTAATCAAATTTTTTATTTTAATCGGGTAACTTACCCATCAAATTTTTCAGATTTTAATCAGAATTTCTTATTTTTAGCACCAACTTGCCCTTCAAATTATGAAATTTAGTCAGCTTTTCAGTTCAAAAATCAGATTTATTCAAATTTATTTTTTCTTAATAAATATTTATTTAGATTTATTCAGATTTTAAAATTAATTGGGTAAATCTGCCAAAATTCAGTCAAATTTTTTATTTTAATCGGGTAACTTACCCGTCAGATTTAATCAGAATTTCGTTTTTTTGAGTACTAACTTACCCATCAAATTATGAAATTTAGTTAGAATTTCATTAAAAAAAATTAGATTTATTCAAATTTGTTTTTTTGTTAATAAAGATTTATTTATCTAGATTTTGAAAATCCACCTATCAAATTGTGAAATTCAGTCAAATTTTTTATTTTAATCAGGTAACATACCCATCAGATTTAATAGGAATTTTTTTTTTTTGAGTACCAACTTAACTGTCAAATTATGAAATTTTCAGTAAAAAAATCAGATTTATTCAAATTTATTTGACAAATATTTTGTTTTGTTCTATGAGCATACATGCAGATTTATATTCAATGATTCTCCTTGTAAATCCAAAAGGTGTCCAGTCTGGTCAGTAAGTTTGAAATGTATCCTTGATTATAGTGAATTATGTACACGTAAATAAACAACATTGGTTGATTCTGATACAATTAAATACCCTGGGGGGACTTGAGGGGAAAATGTGTATAAAATGTATCCTTGCTGGGCCTGACTGGATTTTTGTAAATCTACTTGATAACTTCAATCGATGGCGTCACAAACAAGATTGACTGCGATCATCGATGTGATATTTACAACACCTGGTGATACATGACGACCTCCACTGTACGGATCATTATTGTATCTTAAAGTGGTTGGTGGTGGAGCTACTTTTCTCCATGATTCAAGAATTTTTGGAAAGTAATCATCGATGTTGATAAAATTAGGAACTTTCATCAGCGATGTGATTCTGCTAATCATTCTTTGAATCATATCAGGTGAAGGTGATTTAAAACAATGATGTATATTTCTAGTTAAAATATGTGTAAGATAATTAAAACCATACAATACTAGATTTAAGTGTTGAATTGCATCGATGATGTTTCTTTTTGTGTCATCACTGTAACGCTGATGATTTTGATACAGCGTCAAATGCAGCAAGTGCTTCACGGCCACATATTGGTGGGTCGGTTATTTTTTGTGTTGGTAATGTTGAATACCAAATTGGAATACTTTGCACTCGGCTCACATATTTTAAAAATTCTTTTGGTGGAACTAACCTGTACGAATCAAAATAAACAATTCCACGTGGATCAATCGGGTATGCATCCCAGTGTGTACCTGTGTTGGTTGATTCATCGAGATTAATAATACCAGTTTCAACACGATTTGGTTTGTGCGGTAATTGATCACGCATAAAAACACCTGAAGTTTTTTATGTTTAGCTGGGTAGCAGCATCAAGTAAATCAAAATTGGACATTGGGAGAATCAGCGAAGTGTTCTTGGGATTCTTAATCCTTTTCTGTGCCACGGTAAAGTTCCTGGTAATCTCAGACCCTTTCCCTTTTTTTTAGATCTTTTTAAACCTTTCCCTGTAGCTTTCTTTAATGCCATTCCAGCAGCAGTTCCAACAGCACCTAACATAGCTGCTTTTGCAACAGCTGGAGCAGCCGCTGCAATTTATTTCTGGAATAGCCATGAGAAGTGGAAATATTCCATCGGTTTTAACAGCATCACTGATAGCACTCATGGAAAGGTTAAGTCGTACACCGGTTTTTGATTTTTTAGCTGCATCAGAGTGTTTAAGTTGACGTTCTGTCAGTGATAGTTTATTCGAACCACCTGAGATTTGTCCTTGCTTTAACGATATTGTTGTTCCACAGTTATCTTTGGATGCTGATTGTAGGTTTTTAATCTGACCAGGAGTCAGACTGACATTAACATGATGATATGACATTTATAATATCATACTGATTTTTAAATTAACGATTACATGTTTTTTACTGGGGCATCAACGATTTTCATGTGGCCACCAGCACCTTCAAGTAGCATTGTTTTATTGGATAATATAACCGTGATTGCTCTGTAACCACCAGGAATTTCTGTTGGACCAGGTATTCTCGGTGGTGATCATGCTACACGAGCTCGGAAGTGTACATAACGACGGATTGTCTGAATAAATCTAAATGTTCCAGTGAGAAATAATAGATTGGATACAGTGTTGTAAAATCCCGCTGAGATATCTGCAAACCAGAATCAACATTCTGATCACGTTCCATACATTTCATCAACCGATGATAAATACGTGCTACGTGATTGTGATTAAAACTCAGTAATACTTCTTTGGATGGTTCCTGATGCCCATTTATCCTTAAAGAAACTTCACTAACTCCAATCATGTCAAATACCATTGGATTTCGTGTTTGTCTACCATATTGTGAGTTTTCCTGAAATGTGATGAGTATATGTGACGGTGCAGGAACACCCTTCTGTGATGTTATCTGCCATGTAAATAAACCAACAACTTCACTTTGAGTACTGTATGTGGTCATTGTCAACCATGACAATGTTGATTTACCACCATGATCCATGAAAGGAGTAACCATTGTTCTTCAGTTATTGATGGAGTCGTTACTGGCATCCACAACAAAAGTTTTGTTAATCTTACTATACATGCACCAACTGCATTGGGTCTCCAGATTGCATCATTGTCGTCACCTTTTTTATCAAGTGTAACTGTATGCTTGGCTCCAAAAATAACCTTTCTGACATTTCTGCAAAATCCAAAAATATGTGACAGTGGAATTAAACATAAAAATTTTCTTCATCGTTTAACATTGATCTACATGTGGCAAATCCTAAATTGAAATTTTCATTCATCGATACTACTGATGCATTCAGCCTCATGTTATTGTTTTCTGGATGATCAGTTGTATCCTTTGCAAATATCATTGATCTTATGTAATCATCGCTGTATCTTGCAAGGCCAAGTATCGTCGTGGCAATATCAACGTCGTCATTAATTTCTTCAGTGTTTCTTCTGTCAATAATATATATGGCACTTTTAAATAATGCCATAATACCATTGTTAACAAAACCAGGTCGATCACCACTTCCAATTCCTGAACCGTCTGCTTGTAAAAAAAAAAATTCTCCCTTCTTCTTCAGTAAATGCCTCAGCAGGTAAAAAATATCTGCTTGTATCATGAATTCGTAAATCAATTTTTCCATGCTGATTTGGTTCTTGTGCATCATAAAAATAATATTGATAATCACGCACAGGCTCAACTTTGAGCACTGGTGCGTCCATGTCGAATACGGGATCATATATATACGTTTAAACATCTTTATCATTATCGTGTTCATCTAACACGAAGACTGCTTCCAGCTACCAGACTAGTGGTTATATTTTTTTCTTTTTCTGATAGTGGTACACTAGCTAACTCTGCTAGTTTTTGATTTGCAGCTTGAATTATTATTTTACTAACATTTGCAGGCATAACTTCAGTGCTGGGTAATTTTACTGACTGCAGCTTTTGTCTTATTAATCATGCTAGTCTTTCTTTGGTTGCCGAAAATGCTTTACCGGCAACATCTCCAACAGTACTAATTCCTTTATCACAAATAACATCAATAGCTTTCATCTCCGGCTGCTTTGCAATTGGTATTGCTTTTGGGGCTAACCTTCTAAATAGACCCTGAACAACATCACTGAGTCCATCTCCGTAGTACGCGCTATATGTAGGTAATCTTGAATTTATCATCCTGACCATGGTTGGTCCATGTTGAGCATTATGTATGATCATCTTAATATAGTCACTGTATCTAACTGTTTAATCACTGTGGTAATCATCAACGATTTCATCGATGAGAGCCCGGTAAAAATTAATGTCCATAATTCCACCTGTAAATAATCGTTGACAGATCGATGTTATCTAGTTAATGATTTCCGGGGAGTTATTACCGGCTCGTTTTCTGCCAATCAGAATTTCTTATCTGTCTACGTCGGCAAGGACGTTATCGGGGCAAGTAATAAGACCACTCCCCCTGGTACCTGTACCAATACCACTTCCAGTTGCACCGGGAGTGTCATGGAATTCTTCTTCCTCAGATACTGGACTGGCTGCTTTTTTTTTTGTTGTGGTTGTGGTTGTCATTTTTGTTGTGGCTGTTTTTGTTTTTGTGGTTGTAGTATTTGTTGTCGTCGCTCCAGTGGCAGTTGCATCCATGCAGTTTGTCTATCTGTCTCATGAATATATTCAGTATATCTCAGATGGCTGTTTCGAGCTTGATCAACGTTGTAGTATATGCGATATATCCATTTATGCCAATTATCACGACTTACAGCATCATTAACGTATTCAGGTTTTAAAAATTGTCCTCGAGCATCATAACTTTTCACAGCAGTCTCAGCTAATTGTTTTATATTTTTGACTTGTTTAATAACATTAATAGCGTCTTCGGTAATTTATCAACCAGATTAATCCTGGCTCGTGCTTCTGGTTCTGGTTCTAGTGTATCACCCTGCACCTGGTCTGTATCCTCAGGCATTTCTTGTAAAATCTTTTTTGTTTTCTTAGTTCGCTCTGCTATTTTCCCAGTTGCTTCAGCGGTTTTTTCCAATGCGGGAAGAAGATACCTCCTTTCCTTGTCATTAAATACATACGCATACTACATCTGAATAAAACGGGGTCTATGACAAGACTTGTCTTATAACGGGGTCTATGACAAGACTTGTCTTATAACAGGGTCTATGACAAGACTTGTCTTATAACGGGGTCTATGACAAGACTTGTCTTATAACAGGGTCTATGACAAGACTTGTCTTATAACAGGGTCTATGACAAGACTTGTCTTATAACAGGGTCTATGACAAGACTTGTCTTATAACAGGGTCTATGACAAGACTTGTCTTATAACAGGGTCTAAGACAAGACTTGTCTTATAACAGGGCCTATGACAAGACTTGTCTTATAACAGGGTCTATGACAAGACTTGTCTTATAACAGGGTCTATGACAAGACTTGTCTTATAACAGGGTCTATGACAAGACTTGTCTTATAACAGGAATTGTGTTATAATGAAGGGATTTATAATGAGGAAGTGCTGTATTTCCAAAATAGGTTGTGTGGTGAAATGTGTCAGTGTTACCTCAGTGGGTGCAAGAATGAGAGTCAAAATTCCCTTGGTGTTAGAATTGGTGTCAGATTGAGTAAAAAAATCCCCAGAACTTGGTGTCAGAATTGGGGATCAGACTAAAATCTTTAGGGTCTCTGATGCACAAATGAGGTTAAAGGGAACACCATGAGTGTAAAATTGTTAAGTAAATAAATAATTCAGTTTTTATATTTAATTTATTTGCATAGTTATTCATTCAGTTTTGAAACAACTCTCAAGCTTGATCAAAATTTCAAGGTCACAGTATGTTTTTAAAATGTAATCTTGTAGTAATCAAACATTAATATTGACTACATGTTAATTTTGACTGTGATCACCAAACTTACCATAACTTGTATTTTTAAAATATCTGGCTTGTGATTGTTTAAAAATTAGCAACTGATTACATCAAATTGTTATTACCAATAACAATCACCCCAAGTCATAATAGGAGCTGTAATGAACAAAGTTCATTTATCCTTACGAAACAGAAAAACAAGACACACTATATCAAGGAAGAAATCACCTGCAGATCAGCCTTTCTTGATGTTTTTTTTTTAATATCCCATAGAAATAGCTGCATGGAGAATATTGTATGCATGCATTCCTTCATTCCTAAGTCTGCATGATATTTTGGATCCTTTGTATCACAGTTACTACAGACCTGTTTTTCTCGTGGGTCGGTGGTTCTTTCCGGGGATTTCCCGGTTTCTTCCTCCACCATTAATACTGGCCACCATGTATAGCCTATTGTGTGCTGAAAAATGGCGTTAAGCCCCACAACAACAACAACAACAACAACAACAGACCTGTGTCTATCTTACTGATTCTCTTTAAACTTCTCGGAAACATGTTGATGATAATTCTGTGATGTACTTGTCAAACCAAAAATTGCTTCATAAAAACCAATCCAGGTTCAGCGAAAATCTCTTGTGTGAGACAGCTTTTGTTTTCATGGCAGCTTTTTACATGGATAAATCAGTGGGAGCAATACTTGTTAACCTTTGGAGGCTTTGACTTTGCAGATCACACTATTCTTATCAATAAATTGAAGCTATATAAATGTGATGCAGCACCAACAAAATGGTTTTCATTACAAATAGATCACAATGCATCATAGTATATGGGAATCTTTCTTAAGAGGAGTCAGTTGCATGGAGTACCACAGGGGTTTTTACTGACTCCACTCCTTTTCCTTTAATTCATTAATGTCTTAAGAGGAGTCACATGCACGGAGTACCATTGAGGCTTATGCTGACTCCACTCCTTTTCCTTCTGCTCATGAATGACGTGCCTTTAAAATTTGCATCTGCATTTTATCTCCTGATCTGTATACAGACACAACCCTCTGATTTTAAACAATTCAAGTTGGACCTATAGGCATCTTTGCTGCTGGTTGTGGATAAATTAGATTCCTTGTGTTCAGAAGATGGCATGAAGATAAATACTGAGAAAACCAAGGCTTAATTTGTTACTACTAAGCAATGGAGAGCAAACTAAGTATATGGTAAACTGAGTCTTAAATTGAATGATACATTTTGCCAAATTGTAGGCCAGGACAAAATCGTGGTAGTAATTGATGAGAACAGTTTGCAGTGGAATGAAGATATCCAAGCTCAGCGTAGAAAAATACATAAAATACAAATCAAAGCCACATATGTCAATGGCAGATTGGATAAGATGCTACAGAGGTTATGTTGAACCATATCTGCAATATTCTCCGTGGAAGCACGTCTCAGGAATGTATAAAAATTATTCCATGTTCAAAAATGGCATGTAAACTTAGTGGTTTTACATGTATGTTGCAGTCAGTAGCTACAATAGATGTATGCGTTTGAAGAAATCAGCTGATTAGACAAGAAAACAGATGAGATAAATGTCTACAGTGTTACTTTTGTGTCTGTGGAGCACTGTGGTGCTTTTGTGAAACATTGCTTATCATATTTCTGGCAAAATGCTGCTTTAAATTAGGCATTTTTGTTATCACAACTCCACCTGAACAGAAAGCCATATGGATATGGGGTTTTCACTGAAAGACTTAGGATGTCTGCTTTGACCTAAATGAAAATCATGCCTAGCTGACGTACAATATGCCCATCACAACAGATAGTTTTAAAATCTTGTTATTGCAGCAGTTGGTCTAACATGAAAATGTTGCAAGTCTTACATCCAATATTGTCACCATACAGAAGCCATCTTGCAAATCTTGTTACTGCTACTCCTGAATGAAAAGGCATGTTGACAAAGAGTTTCATCAAAAGGCTTCTTATGATGTCTAGTTGGTCCTAAATGAAAATGGTGACAAAGCAAGATCCAATAATGGCCATTTGAAAATCCTGTTATCTCTACTTCTCCAGCATGAATGCTCTTATCAGCAGGGGGGTTTCACTATATTGTTTTGTTGATCTGAAATTAAAATGGTGCTGCTTTGATGCCCATATGTGACCATCTTAAAAATAATGGTTTCTCTGCTCTTAAATGGAAAGTCATTTTGACCTCTTCATCAGGAGAGTTCTTATGGTGTCTAGTTGGTCCTTAATGACAAAGACTAACCTTCAGTATGGCCACCATGGTAGCTATGTCAAAAATATTGTTATCTCTTCTCCATCATGGCTAGATCAGCATGGGGTTTTCACCAGTTGACTTCTTATGATACCTAGTTGGTCCTACATGAAAATGGTGCAAACCATGTATCCAGTATGGCTGTGATGATGATTGTCACACAGATCTTGTTGTCACTACTCCCCCTGAATGGATGATCATTATGCTATGGGGTTGTTACTACTCCCCCCCAATGGATGATCATTATGGTATGGGGTTGTCACTACTCCCCCCCAATGGATGATCATTATGGTATGGGGTTGTCACTACTTCCCCCCAATGGATGATCATTATGGTATGGGGTTGTCACTACTCCCCCAGAATGGATGATCATCATGATATTGGGTTGTCACTACTCCCCCTGAATGGATGATCATCATGGTATGGGGTTGTCACTACTACTCCTGAATGGATGATCATTATGGTAAGGGATTTTCAACAAAAGACTACTTTGTCCTAAATGAAAATGGTGAAAAAGCTGACACACAATATGTCCACTGGAGCAGATAATTTTAAAATTTTGTTATTACCGAAGAATATGAGATGGATTCAACACTTAGCAGTTACAAGAAGACATTGTACTAGCTTGATCTCCTGGAAATTCTTTTTGCATTGTAGAGTGTCAGTCCCTTCAAGGGACATTTCTTACTTGTAACATTGTTAAAAAGAATACTTTGCAAGACCGGAGACACTGAAGTGGCGGTTATTTATCTTGTTGTGTTGTAGTGATTATTTGACACAATTTGACTGATTGTTTCAGATGCCTGAAATTTAATTCTTCATCCAGAAAACTGAAAATTGATCCAGATGCCCATGGTGTAAGGGGTTGGGGTGGTGAAATTGGTGGAAAGATGGTAATTGGGTGTAACTGAGCATTAATTGTGTGAAAACAGATATCAAGTTTAATTGCTGGGAACTTCTAATTTATGGTTAATATGTGCTTTTTCCAGATTTCTGGATAGGAAACACAAGGACCATTACAGAGTCTACAATCTGTAAGTATACTTAGAATTTTGTCATGTAAAATAGTGGTAAAGATGTAGTATTGGATGAGCTTTTTCAGTCAGATTAAAATCCATTCAGTAGCTTGATTGCATACAACCATTCTGTCTTTAAAGTGGAGGAAACTGGAGTACCCACAGAAATACACTGAGCTATATTTGGGCTACCAGCTTGATGATGCAGCAATTTTAAGGTTATAACATCAGATACATGTCGTCTGGTGAGATATCTTTACTGCACCATTCATGTCCATCTCTTTCTGTAGCCATGAATGCACCTGAAAATATTTTCATAATGAATGTTAATCATCCGGACAGTGTGAAATATTACAAGTCAAGACATACATATAGATTTTAAGGAATGTTGGTAAAATGGCATGTTATTTTGGAATTGTTAGACATATCATTAGTCCTCATATCAAGAGGAAGAGTGTTATTTAAGTGGTGGCTTTAGGAGTGGAATTTAAATAAAGTCGAAAATATAGTCCCATTTCTTTTTGGGGCACTTGAAAATATAGTCCCATATCTTTTGGGGCACTTGAAAATATAGTCCCATATCTTTTGGGGCACTTGAAAATACAGTCTCATATCTTTTGGGGCACTTTAATGAAAATATGAGCTGAAGTTTGGTTTCCAATTACAATATTAAAAAATAAAAAAAATTGTTGTCTGAATCAGGTGCAGTGAAAGGAACTATGATCCCAGCAAATTCCATGGGCGGGTGGTTCGATTTCCATTTGAGGACCACAACCCCCCACAGATAGAGCTGATCAAGCCATTTTGTGAAGACTTAGACAAGTGGCTGAGTGCTGACTCCAGAAATGTTGGGGCCATTCACTGCAAGGCTGGAAAAGTGAGTACTGGGAATAACAGATTGCATGAGGCAGAATAAATTTGATGATCAGTGGTAATGGAGAAAAATTGTAAAGAAAATATTGCACAGTAAAATCAACCAATTCACTACATTACATACTCTGATAGTTATACCTCACCACAATAAAATCAACCAATCCACTGCATTACGTATTGTGATAGTTATACCTCACCACAATAAACTCAGCCAATACACTACATTACAATTGGGTACATGAGAAAGCTTGCCAATAGCTTCTCGTGGGTTGGTGGTTCTTCCCGGGGTTTTCCAGGGTTCTTCCTCCACCAGTTATACTGACTGCCATTTATAGCCTATCTTGTGCTGAAAAGTGACGTTAAACCCTACAGCAACAACAACAACAATACATTTCATACTGTGGTAGTTATACCTCATCACAATAAAATCAGCCAATCTACTGCATTACATACTTTGATAGTTATACCTCACAACAATAAAATCAGCCAATCAACTGCATTATGTACTGTGATAGTTATACCTCACCACAATAAAATCAGCCAATCCACTGCATTATGTACTGTGATAGTTATACCTCACCACAATAAAATCTGCCAATCCACTGCATTACAGACTGTGATAGGCATACTTCGCCATGTGAGACCCTTGGCTGTTTAATCATCTGTCTGGTTACTCTTATAGTTAGGTAAGTTTTCAGGCACTGCAGTGTGGCATATGTGTTATGTATTACATCAAAAAACTTGTAGTTCCTTCAGACTGGAATAGAATATTATTTATTTTAGAGCATCATCTAAGCTAAAATAGAAATTAACATGTACATTAAATTAATTCTCATCACTTTTGATGTAGGATGACAAAATTGACAAGTGTGATGCATCTGGCTATGGAAAGTTCACTTTCACTCAAATTATTTGTTACATTTGATGATTTCCAGACAAAAATGCATAACACAAAGCTGAATAGTTCATATGTTGTGTTACAGTTATTGCCATTGCCCAACAAAAGTAGAATAACTTGGTCTTAGTGTGGAACAACTTGGTCTTAGTGTGCTGAATGATGAACTGAATCTCAATAGACTTTATGGATTTGTAATCTGTCTTCAGTTAAAGGTAATTATTTGAACACCATCAAATTAAACTTTCCCCGTATTCAAAATACCTGTAAACGGATGTTTAGCTAGCATTTGTTAGCACATGATCCTCAAGTAATGCTTATTAGGGATTAAAGTTAATCAGGATCTTACATTTGTGCTTTTATACCAACCAAGAGGTTGGGAATATCATGCTGTAATATCCATCCATGTGTCTGTCTCTGTGTTCTCTGTTCCATTTCCACACAGTTCCATCCATGTGCCTATTTGTGTGTTCTCTGTTCGATTTCCACACAGTTCTTTGCTATTTACTGTTACCAAACATTGTAAGTAGCTTGTATTTGGGCAATGAAGATAGTTATAGATTTCAGGCTTAAAAAGATCAGGACCATGTAGCCTGAAAAGAGTGAAAACTGTTTCTCACAATAACTTGACTTGTATGTAAGATGTATTGATCAACATTGTAAATGGCTTTACATTTCAGATACAAAAGACACCTATTGATTTTGGGGTCAAATGGTTAAAGTCACTCTGAAAAGAAAATTGTTCTCTGCACAATGTCTCTAGTTTGCTGTTGTCTGCTTTTACCCATACTTTGTGGATGGCTTGCATTTGAGACAAGAAAGGCACCAATCAGATTTGGGGTCAGATGTAAAGGTCACAGCAACTGAAAGAAGGAAAAATGATTTCCTCCAAAAACAAGACATGTTTTGTTGCCTATGCCTTGACTAAACCATAACTTGCATTAGAAACAGTGAAGACACCCACTGACGTTGGAGTTATAAGGTGAAAGAGACTACTGGAAGGAAAACTGTCTTCACAGAAATAACTGGAGTCTTGTACCTGATTTACATGTAAGACATGGTAGAGATTCATTGATAAAGTGGAGCATATCATTTTGTGTTGCTTAGCATCTTTGATATAGTACATAAGTTGAGTGGGTACAGCATTTTGTAGTACCTGTGTACCTGACTGACAAAAGAGGGTTTCATTTAAAAAAGGGTACAATAATACTATTTTTTGCATGGCAGGCATATCATGTACAGCTAACAGGGCATTTGTTTGTCTCACCTGTACAACTTACAGAATCATATGCATATGTGTAGGATACAAACAATTCATTAGAGACCAAAATTTTGCATCAGGCATTGCCAAGAGTCTGATACAAAATTCAGATTTTGTGGTGGGATTTTGCTATTGAGTATCAATACATAATGAAGGATTGTTTTTTCTTTTTCCTGAAGGAAAGTTAAGGTCCAGGTCAAGTTGACGTATTGCAGACACTAAAGAAACTTTACAACAGAAAATTTTCCCATCGTAAGATAGAGTGTAAAATGTTAGAACAGAAAATTTTCCCATCATAAGATAGAGTGTAAAGTGTTAGAACAGAAAATTTTCCCATCATAAGATAGAGTGTTAAATGTTAGAAGAGAAAATTTTCTGTCATAAGATAGAGTGTCAAATGTTACAGCAGAAAAGTTTCCCATCATAAGATAGAGTGTCGAATGTTAGGCTCACGCTGACAAAATCAGCTTAAACTTTATATACTGTTAAATGCACGTTAGTGTTCAAAGAACAGTTGTGGAGACCATCAAGGTAATGGCAATATAGTGTCTGAATGGTGTGGTGAAGATAGTTCATGCAATGACACTAATGTGAACAGGTAAAAATATAAAGCCCCCTATTGTCCCTACAATTAAATGAGACTGACAGTAATGAGTCTTCAGTTTAAATTTGATCTAGAGCTGATTTTCCTGTCACCAATAATAATGAGAAGATGAATTTAAGAAATGGACAGTTACAGCAACAGCTTTTTTAACTATAAACAAAACTATTGTGTACCTGTAGCTAGGTCGATGAGGGCAAAAATTCAGTTTGAAGGACACATCACTATTGCAGTTAATGTTTATATTGATTACAGAAAGTTTTGATCATGGTCAACTAGCTGCTTGCCTCAAGTCCTGTGAGCTTGAGGATGTAGATAGGTCATGTGCACTCTCATGCATACCATAAGAGATGACAAATAGAGCCAGGAGCTACAGTGGCACAGGTTTTAGAGTGTGTGGCATTGGACCAGATGGGTGTGTGCTAGAATCTTTCCATCAGGTCAGTCCAGGTAGGCTACCTTGGTGTGACCTTTTGCAATGTGCTTTTCTACAATTGTCCCAGCATTAACTGACCTGCTTGTGCTGCTGTGTCATAAAACACCAAACTCAACCTCAAATCCACTAGACTAACCTGTCAAGTTGCTTGTAGATCAGTGATACTCTACTTCAAGTGTAAACCGCTCCAGTGGCCTAGTGGTTAGAGCGTCCGCCTCGGATGCGGGAGGTTGCGGGTTCGAACCCCGGCCGAGTCATACCAAAGACTTTTAAAAATGGTACTAACAGCTGCCTCGCTTGACGCTCAGCATTAAGAGGTTAGTGTTAGGGCTGGTCGGCCTGGTGTCATGATAATGTGACTGGGTGGGACATCATGCTACATGTCTGCGGCATGATGCCCCAGTACTAGACATCACTATAAACTGTCACACTGCAGACATCGTAGCGATATGACTGAAAAATTGTTAAAGCTACGTTAAAAATCTAAAGCACACACACACACACACTACTTCAAGTGTGATATCAAGGCTCAAGATACTCTACTTTGAGTGTGACATGAGGATACTCTACTTTGTAATATCAAGGCTCAGGATACTCTACTATGAGTGTGACATGAAGATACTCTACTTCGAGTGTGATATGAATGCTCAAGATACTCTGAGTGTGATATCAAAGCTCAAGATACTCTGCTTTGAGAGTGACGTGAAGATACTCCACTTTGCGATAACAGGGTTCAAGATACTCTGAGTGTGACATGAAGGTATTCTACTTTGAGTGTGACATCAGGGCTCAAGATACTCTACTTTGTGACGTGAAGATACTCTGCTTTGTGATATCAGGGCTCAAGATACTCTACTTTGAGTGTGACATAAGATACTCTACTTTGTGATATCAGGGCTCAAGATACTCTACTTTGTGACATGAAGATACTCTACTTTGAATGTGATATCAGTGCTCAAGATACTCTACTTTGTGACAAGAAGATAATCTGCTTTGTGATATCAATGCTGAAAATACTCTACTTTGAGTGTGACATGAAGATCTCTACTTTGTGATATCAGGGTTCAAGATACTCTACTTTGTGACATGAAGCTACTCCATTTTGTGATATCAAGGCTATGAGTTTATATCAGGATTCATTGGCTGTTGAGTATGTTGTTAGCCAGTCATTTTATTCATTCATTCACAGGTTACCTAGGATGACCATAGTACATAGGTGAGTGCGATGGCCTGTTATTTCATGTAGCATAATACACAAATTTATTTAAAAAGATAAACTGCTGACCACGAAGGAATTGACACAAGAGTTCATGGCTAAATTTGGAAACTGCTATCCAGAATTAATAATTGCCAGTAGAACACATCAGTTATTCTTGCCATACTATACTATTTCAAGATGTCTGATCAGTTGTTACATTTATAGATGAAGATTATGGTCATGGTTAGGAATTAGCAATGAAAGCAAATCTATATGACCTTGAGTCATTGTTATTGAATAGAGTATGTCTTGAATTTTGAATATCACTTGATTATTTAATACATTTTACATATTTATTTTAACATAAAATATCATTTCAAAAACACTTCGCCCAAAATATGTTCCTTTACCCACAATTTTGCCCATTTGGGGTTGCATATACACTCAGCTACAAAAGTGAATGGGAATACATGGTTTGCAGGTGCCCTTATTTTGTCATTCTTGTTCAGCGTATTGTCTAAAGATGAAGCTATGCCATAATTTTGAAGTTGTGTCGCTGTCATGCCCCAATCCGATTATATTGGCAACTAGAGTATTTCTTAAAATCTCTATAATTTTTCAATCACACTATGTTGGTTTGATTAATAGGAAATGAGAAGAAAATATTTATCCTTAATTGATATAAAAGATTAACAGTTGATATTTCTATTAAATCATTGTGTTAAGAAAGATGATTAAGTTTTGCACATTCATTTATTTAACAGGGTCGGACAGGTGTAATGATCTGTGCATACATGTTACACAGGAATCAGTTTGACAAGGTAGAGGATGCTCTGGACTTTTATGGCAGGACCAGGACAAGAGATCATAAGGTGACTATTACAAAATTTAAATGCATTTTAGGTCGCAAGAATATTTAAGTAAAATTTTACACAGTTGATGCTCCTTGAATGTGCCATATTCTTCACTTAAAGGTTTAATTTTGGCATATGTTTTGGGCTTTTGGTTTTTGATAAATTTGTTTTGGAATTTTATGAAGAATCTTGACAGCACTGTCATATACTCCAGTTGAAGGTAGAATGGATTTTTATTAACCACTTCACTGGTTGGACAAAATTTCCATGCTGAAACCAGGCAGATTTCCTTTAAAATGTATGCCATTGTGGTCTTACAGGCACATTTAATCAAATTAAATTAAATATTCAGTTTTGTTCGAATATTTTAATACTAGTATAGTTTATCCAAAGTCCATTCATTCCTGATTATTGAATTTTCTGCACCTTACATGTCAGTAAAAAAACTCTCAGAAGAAAATCTTTGATAACAGTATACTTTTATATTGATGGTCAGGTACTAAACTAGGTCAGGAAAAGAGGATGTGGGTCTATCATAACATATAACAGGGTACTGCAAAGCATTCATTGTGACCAATCCAGTTTGTACTGGATCACACCTTTAGGGTGACCTTGTCCAAAAATGTCCATGTACTTTTAACATTGATTTTTACTGTATGTATATTGGGGGCATGTATATGATGACATTCCAAGGGAAAATGGCTATATGAGAATCCAAATAATGTGAATAGTTGCCTTTAAAGATAAGTTTAATCAAATTCTAAATTCACAATGTGGAAAGATCCCATCATGCATGATCAGTTATATGGGTTGCAGACTTTCCCTCGATTTTTTCGTGCATGTCATTATGTTGACTTCTTTTCCTCATATTATATATTTGCATCTTTGTGTCTAAGGAGACATTTCTTTCTTTTTCTGATTTTGCGAAATTGCATCCATTTTAACAAATGCCAGATTTTGAAAATGAGCATGATAAAAGATTTACTTCAAGCGGTCATTTAGTCACCATATAGATATAGAATGCAGAGATGCCCATTGTCCAGACTTTGGCATGAATGCCCCGTGATGCCGAACCTGTCAATGAACCACGCTGGCATATAAAAAAGTCACGATTATTTGTTAAAAAATAAACTGAAACAAAAATTTGGTGGAAGTTGAAGCCATATGCAAGTATTTTCGGTCCTTCCAAGTCTATTCCAGTAATTTGTAACATACCATTAGTCTCCAGTATACTGCTAGAGTTTGTGGTCCTTTCCTGTCCTTATGGTAATTTTCAACATAAGACCAGTTTCCGGTATATAATGTGCCATTCAGAATACTTTGTTTCTTTCCTTTGCAGTCTTTTCCGGTAATTTGTATCATATTATCAGTTTTGCGCCATTATTCAGAATGCTTTATTTGCTTGATTATGTTTTGTTCATGATGTACTGTGTTTGTTTTGTTTGTTTGTTTTTTTTTTCAAATTAGATTTCTGCAACATTTTTGCTTACTTGCGAGCTATAATCAACAGTGTTTCTGTAAACCTTTTGTGTGTGCCTTGACTTTAAAATGTCAGACAGTGACTTTAAGCCGATCCTGAAGGCTATATGGAATCAAATTTAATTAAACTGATAATTTTAAAGAAAAAAATGTGTCCTTCATGTTTTAACCCTTTCAACACTAAAGACCAGTAAAGCGGTCCAGGAACAATAACTCCCGCTCAACACTTTAGACCGGTATTCCAGTCTCATATACCTGTCTCATTTTGGCGATAAATTCTTCAATTGGTCAATGTCTGGGATTCCCCTATAGTAAATATTTAATTCGTACATTGATTCATTTGCATACCATTTGGATACATTAGGATTTTAAGGTAGGTTCTTTACAAGAAAAGTTTTTTTTTCCGATCTATAAATGGAAATCTTCAAAGTCGCCTAAGTACATCCAAAATGGCAGACTCGTCTGATGATGAATCGGAATTATCTGGGTATGAAATAATTGAAAATATCGGCTATTTTGATATTGTAAAGATAAATCAAGAAGAGAGGGAACATGTACAGCAAGAATGGTGTGATATTGTTGGCGATAGTGATGACGATGAGGAATTTGAAGGCTTTGAACTCGCTGATGTGTATGAGACACCTGAATTTTGTCGGTGGACAAAATCTCCATTGGAACGTAATATTCACACATTTTCCTAATATGTAGGTCCAACACGAGTATTTGATGGCTCAGGAACACCTCTTGAATATTTTTCAGCTATTTTATAGCGACTATGTGTTACCATTTAAAGGTAGACTTGGAATCAAACAATACATGAAAGACAAACCTGTCAAGTTTGGCATCAAGTTATGGGTGGTTGCAGATGCAGCGTCAGCATATTGCTACAATTTTGAGGTCTACCTTGGGAAAAATCGAACTCTTGTGAACAGAAATTTAGGTTTGGCAGCCAGAGTAGTTACTGAACTAACAAGACCTTTGCAAATGAAAGGCTATTTCATCTACACAGACAAGTTTTACACCAGTCCTCATTCAGCAGATTACCTTTATCACATGAATACCTACCTTTGTGGCACAGTGTGCACAAATCGAAAGGGATATCCAAAGGACTTAGTCGTGTCAAATGCAGTAGCAAGATGCCTAGCCAGAGGATCATCAGACTGGCTCATGCGTGGTCCATTACTTGCATCTTATTGGAAGGACAACACAATTGTACACTACCTGTCATCTTTCCATGCACCTGTTGAACCTGGTCTGACTACAGCATGGAGAAACAAAGATGGGACTGAGAATGAGCTTCCAGCAACACCAAATGTGCTTGCCTATGCACAGTACATGGGAGGAGTAGACAGGCTTGATCAGAATATAAGGACAAATCATTCCAAGAAGTCTATGCGGGTGGTACCGAAAAGTAGAAGCGAAGTTGCGGGAGCAGCCGTTGTACAATGCCTATGTCATTGAGGGAACTGTCATTGATCATAATCCTCCTAATAAAAGGAAACAGGACTTGCTGTCATTTCATCTTGATGTTGCTCAAGCACTTATTGGAACATTCAGGTCCAAATGCCCTTTCAAGCGTACCATTAGTGAAAGCAACAATGACAGTAGACTTGATGACAAAGGCCATTGGCCAACAGGTGCAGGTGGATCAGACAGATTGTGCACTGTATGCAACAAGAAACATCGCAATTATTTGGCAAGCCACCCTGGTACATCAGTGAGGGATAGCTCTTACAAAAGGACCAAAACAACAATGGCTTGTGAGAAGTGTGACGTTCCCCTGTGCAATGCTCGCAGCACTTGCTTGTATGACTATCACACAAAAGTATACTTCTGACAATGATATTTGTTCCTGCACAGGTGTGCATGTACATGTAAATGATGTGTTTTCCAAAGAACTGCCTTGGATTTTTGCTAAATTAATCTGGTTCACAGTCAAAACGTGTTTTATTTCATATTTATTTCCATTGAAATGAACATAAAACCTTGTATACTTCAGATTTTAAATACCTGTAGAAATATCGTTAACACACCTTTGGATTTGCTTGAATTTTGAGATAACTTTGCATTTATTCAAGCCATGATTTGTAAGAACACCACAATGGATCAAAAACAGACCACATATTACTCTTTAAACACTTTATTCAACATTTTATAGAGAATACAGTGAAATTTACCTTTAACTTGCCTTTTGATTTATCTGTGTGAGACTAAACTTGCTTATGAGAATATTTTCAGAAACCTGAATTTGTCTTCTTTACAGTGGTACCAAATATGTATTCCTATCACAAGAAATGAAATTTATACAAGTCATTAAAAATATGTTGCCTACATTTATTAAGATCTTGAAAGTTACTTAGTGTTGAATGGTAGTCTTTCCCTTGTAGTTAATTTTGCCAGAGGAAATTAAAGTCAAATGTTATAACAGAAAATTTTGTATCGAAAAATGTAATGAACAATCTTCACTTTAATTATGTACAGTAAATTTGAAAATAGTAGATGTACATTATTTAGAAGAAGTAAAGCTGAGTAAGACACCTTGTATAAAGCATGAATATACAGTTAAGCAGAAAGCATACACTAACATCATAGTTAAACACTTAACTCACTGAATTGGACATTTTGTTTAGGGGCCCAAAAGACAATACAGGCATACACTCACTAAGAATAACAGGCATGACATTTTGTTAGTGTACTTCTCCATGATGAGCCTTTGACTTAAGGAAAATATACAATCAGTCTTGTAAAAAATTTGCTCCACTTCATATAAAGCAAGTAAGGCATTTGCCATTCAGAGAGGAAATGATGACAATCAAAGCAAGTATTGGATGAAAGTGCTAACTGCTAAAGTATTTTATTGTATACCCATCATTCTACAATTCGTGATAAAGGCTACTTTTCCAAAGACTGATCTACAACCATGTATCTGATTTTTATCTCATACAAATTGAGATTCCTCACTGTCACTGCCAAGGATGATGTCACTAAACACTGGTTGTCCAGGATGATGTCACCTAACAGTGGTTGCCAAGGATTATGTCACCAAACACTACTTGTCCAGGATGATGTCACCTAACAGTGGTTGCATGAATGGACTACTACATTTATTATTTATTCTATATATAGACTCAGCGTGTTCAATATGAGCCGATAGATGGAATCATAAAGAAGAACAACATGAAAAGGTGTCTTATGAAATATTTGTTTAGGGTATACAATACAGTCATCATCAGCACAGTAACTTCATCAGCGTGCTTGTATTACATGTCATTTGATAGCACAATGACATCTGATGACACTCTACCCTTTGTGTCTCATGAAATCTGATGTCCGTTTACTCAAATGAGTGCCACGCCCAGATCAAGCTGCTGGCTTCATAACATGTATGTATCAAAATTTAAAATGCTGAATACTTATTTTGTGAATATACATATGTAGTACCAAATGCAGTAATTAGTGTACAGAAAACAAAATGAAGTCGAAAATGATATTTTATATTAAGAAATGAAAAAGTTTAATAGATCATGTCAAAATAGGAAGAAGACCTGATCTATCGATATGGGCCATGAGCCTTCTGGGATTGAGTGCACCCCATCACCACCCCCCTGGACTATGGAAGGGAGGGAAACACCTTCCAAAGCACAAGCACAGTATTGCCCCAGGTGAGGGGTATGACTGGGTCCTGTTATGGAGCTGATTGCACCCCACCTGCCTTTGGAGGAGGGTCAACAGTTTCTAGCTACCAGGGATAATTTGGCAATCCATTCAACTAACCCATAGAGGGTAATATGTTCTGGCTCTTTTAGTTCTGAGGAAGTTCCCTCAGATCTTTCGGCACTGGGCAATGGATACTGCCCCTGGTCACTAGTCATTGGCCACCACTCTAGGTACCACTCACCAGGTATCAGGCACCTAATACCAACAGATACTGAATCTAGGTGTAGGGCCTGGGATAGGATCATATTCCCTCATGCCTCTGCATTATCTATTTATTCAGCCACAGGGACAGTCTGCTGGTATACATGTTCCTGGAAAGGAGATTGGACAGATATCCCCTCCTTCCACATGTTCCCATACAACCCTTTTGGGTGTGGAGTTTCCTCTTTGAAGGGAGAAATCATCTTGTAATCTTGTAACACTATGGATGTCTTCTACATGGCCTCCTGCAAGTTAAAGTGCTGAAGTTTAGAGACCACCACATGTTATACAGGAGAGATCATCAAGGAAGGAGTGGGCTAGTCCTCATTCCCTTAGGAGAGACAAAAAAAAATTCATCCCTTAGACAAGGAACCTCTTTGAGACAGTTCAGTCCCTCCCCATGAAGAGCGTCAGAAACCTATGTCTGTATTTCCCAGGCTTCCTTGCCCAGGGATAGTTCAGGGTCTGATATTCCTGTATCCCACCAATGTCCACGAAGATGATAATTCCTTGTCAATTATATTATATTCACAAGAATTGCAGGTGATCAGGGGGATAGGGTACTCCCCTCTTTGAATCTCCAAGTTCTTAACATGATGCATTGCATGTGGTCAAAAAGGAGGAAATATGGTCATTTGACTAGGCCTTTAATGTAGTATAATGCCTCTTTCCCTTTGATATGTGCCTTGAGCCTACGTGTTCAAGTGATATACAGATTCTTCCTTGCTTAGAAAATCTTTAAAGGGTGATGCTTGGATCAGACTTGCTCTTACTTACTCATGTGTGATCCGAAATGTTGCACATGGTTGGCCGAAGGACAAGAATCGATGCAACAAAATAAAGGGTGGTCAGTCCCCCTTTCTGCTCTGAGACCCATAATCGCAGCCTATATCTATGAGTTTTATTATCCATTCTAGCTGGTTAACCTGTCCTCCCTCCCCAATGGATGACACAGCCTAGCAAGTGGTTATTCCATCAAGGTCATTTGCTTGCCTCTCTGTTATATCATTAGAGGCATTAGAATCAAAGGTCAGGTCATTAATGACTTTAGCATCACATGCTAATATGTTCTCAAAAGTGTCCTTCTTCAGGTCATTGATGTCTTATCTGCTGATTACTTGCATCAGTTATTAGAGACTGTTGCTAAGACATCAAGACATGCATTGTCTATGGCCAGGGCATTGTCAGTGGAGCTTTACCTCTGTTCAGATGTCACATTGGATACTTTCAAGGTTTTGCTTGAGCATGGCAGATATCTTCTTAGGGCTGCACCCATGGAATTTGAGACTTTTTTCAGGGGTCTCATTCCTACTATCGCATCACAGGACTTTAAGGACAACCAACATAGGTCCATTGTATTGGTTACTAGCCTGTTGAAACTGGCCAATAATCTCGCACAACCTGATGAACCATGGTTCAGCCAAAATTTTAAAAGAAGGGTATGTGACCATAACAAAGTAGCTGGCCCTCCTATAAGCAAACCCTCCACACTTGAGGTATCTGGGATTCCACTAATCTGGTACTTTGATGACTGGCTGGTATACAGTGTGTACATAGGAATGAATTTCCTTACCTGTCTGGGCTGTATTCATTGTCAGCTTGTCTGTACCTCTTCTGGGATCCTTAAATTCTACATTGGCCCTGGCATCCCAAGGGAGACTCCATTTATATCTCCTTCAGTTTCTTCTGTTGGCAATTTGGAGACCCAACAAGAATTCACTGGCAGATCAAATTTCTGTTGAATTTTAAGTACCATGTCAAGTGGTGGTACAGTCAGGACAGGTTTATGATAGGAGTTCCCCTGCATGCCCCCAAATCCTACTCCTATCTGTACAACAGTGTGTCAGATTCAGGTTCAGGGGATCATTTTGAGCCAGGAGTACTTGTCCAAGGATATTGGTCACACGAAGAAAGTCGAATACAAATCAACAACTTAGAAATGAAAGCCATGTTCTGAACCTAAAAGATGCAAAGATCATATCAAAGGGCATTGCATCATAATCTCCACAGACAACATATCTTTGGTGCCTTTCCTCAGATGACAAGGAGGTACTCATGCGCCTTCTCTCAGCATGAAAGTATGGAACCTTTGGCACTGGGCAGAATCAGAAGATATTGAACTCAGAGTTTGTTTCATTCCTTGAAAGACAAACATCTGTTGGCTGACAGTCTATCCAGAACAAGCAAGGTAGTTCAGACAGAAAGGTCTCTACATCAAGCCAGGTCTCTGTTTGGTATATAGGAGAAAACCTCTAGTGGACTTGTTGGCGGCAATCTTCCCAGGCCAGTTACCATAGATCTGGGACTTTGATGATGAGTTTGTGTAATAATATGACCACATATCTGGGACTTGGATGAGTTTGTGTAATAATATGACCACATATCTGGGACTTGGATGCATTTGTGTAATAATATGACCACAGATATGAGACTTGGATGAATTTGTGTAATAATATGACCACAGATCTGGGACTTGGATGAATTTGTGTAATAATATGACCACAGATCTGGGACTTGGATGAATTTGTGTAATAATATGACCACAGGGACTTGGATGAATTTGTGTAATAATATGACCACAGATCTGGGACTTGGATGAATTTGTGTAATAATATGACCACAGATCTGGGACTTGGATGAATTTGTGTAATAATATGACCACAGATCTGGGACTTGGATGAATTTGTGTAATAATATGACCATGAAACTGTGACTCGGATGAGCTGTTGCAGTGTTACCACAGATATGGGACTTGGATCAGCTGGGGCATTTTGTAATTATAGTTCTGACTTGGAGGACATCTTATGCATTATGTGACTTAAGATCTGGGTCTGTATGGTCCACTTTGGTATTGGCATGCTTTATTCACAGGCAGATACATGGTGTTTTATAAAACATAACAGATTGTTTAATAGCATTGTTTAGAGTTGTGCCTAGATCTCTTCATAATGTTTGGCTAGATTTCAGTGCAGCTCCAGCTTATGGACTTAAGATATCAACCTATCAATTCATATGAGGTTATGTCATTTTCTCAGACATGCATTTAGTTGATTGTAGAGGAACTTGACTTGGTATGCAAATAAGCCATTAAGAGTACTACACCCATCAGTGAAAATTAGGTCATTCTGACCAATATTTCATGTTTTTTTTTTATATATGCATTTCTTTATGTTGAGCTCAAGGTTAGGTTAGAAGTTCAACACCATTTATAAATGACAAAGATTTGCAGTCTGACCATTCTACCATCTACAATTTTCTTGTCTATTTATTTTGAAGGAGAGTATTGATACTCGATATCTGCAATTTTTTTATAATCGGTGTGAATATTATCCATGAAACTTTTCATTTTCAGGGTGTAACAATACCAAGCCAAAGAAGATATGTACATTATTATGGAGAATTAGTCAAAAGTAAAAAGGACTATCAACAAAGACCTCTTGCGCTGACCAAAATCAAATTTGAGACCATTCCAAACCTAAACAACAAAGGCTGTTGTAAGTATGGACAACTTACGATTTTGTTTCTTTACTGGGGGTAAATCTCAGGATTTCTGTAGCCCTGATAGCTTGATAAAGGTAGAATAGTTATTTCTGCATGCATTATAACATCTGATTCAGTTGTCTGCATGCCAATCATACCAGACTTTACATCCCTCTGGCTAAGTGGAGTGTGTCCTACCATTTGTTATTGATATCATGACCAGTGAAGTGTCTTTCCATTTTGTTGTTGATATCATGACCAGTGAAGTGTCTTTCCATTTTGTTATTGATAACATGACCAGTGGAGTGTTTATTTTGATTATTAATAATTTGACCAATGGAGTGTACCCTAACATTTGCTCTTGATGTTATGACCAGTGGAGTTTGTCATGCCATTTTTCTTGATATCATGTTATGACCAGTGGAGTTTGTCATACCATTTTTCTTGATATCATGACATGACCTTTGGGTGTTATTGATAACATGATCATTCAGTATGTCCTACCATTTGTTCTTGATATCATAACTAGTGGGGTGTGTCATGCTATTTGTTATTAATAACATGATTAGTGGGGTTTGATCTGCCATTTGTTGTAGGTATCAGGACCAGTGGAGTGTGTCCTACTGTTTGCTGTTGATATCAGGACCATTGGAGAGTGTTCTGCCATTTGTTATTGATATCAGGACCATTAGATTGTGTCCCACCATTTGTTCTTGATATCATGGTCTTTGTTCAGGATGATCATCAGTTATTTATATAATGTTGATTCCTTCAGATGAGTCAACATAATAGACATTTTACTGATGAGTCAGCATAATTGACATTTTACTGATGAGTCAGCATAATAGACATTTTACTGATGAGTCAACATAATAGACATTTTACTGATAAGTCAGCATAATAGACATTGTATTGATGAGTCAATGTAACAGACATTTTACTGATGAGCCAACATAATAGACATTTTACTGATGAGCCAACATAATTGACATTTTACTGATGAGTCAACATTATTGACATTTTACTGATGAGCCAACATAATTGACATTTTACTGACGAGTCAACATTATTGACATTTTACTGATGAGCCAACATAATTGACATTTTACTGACGAGTCAACATAATATACATTTTTGTCCTTATGGGATGAGCTATTTGTCCATCATCTTCCATCTATCCATCCATTAGCATTGGTTTGTTATAGCTACTCCTTCTAAACTGCTTGGATGATTTCCATGAAACTTTGTATGCACATTTATACCAGGTCTAGTTGGTATAAATGGAAATGGTGGCACTCAGGCATGAAATATATCCACCACGGTGGCTCTCTTGAAAATATTGTTTTCACTATTTCTTCTGAATGACTGGTCATATCAGCATGGGGTTTTCACTAAAAGACTTTTATGATATCTAGTTGGTATTAAATAAAAATTGTGCCAATCTGATATCAGCTGTGGCCACCATGACATTCATCTGGAAAATCTTGGTATCATTGCTTCATGAAAACTGAAAGTAATATCAGCATGAGGTGTCCACCAGAATTCTTATATCTTGCTGGTCCTAAATAAAAATGTTGCCAATCTGACATCCAGTATGTCCACCACCAGAGCCAATTTGAAAATCTTTGTTATTGCTGAAGAATATCAATGATGGTTTCAAAACTTTACAGTGAAAAGGAAAAAATGATCTTAATTCCTGGAAATTCTTTTCAGCCAGTAGAGCATTAACCCCATCGAGGAACTGTTGTTTTATATCAGTGCACTGTTTAAATAACTACAGTATCTAAACATCAATCCAAATGAGGAGCATTTCTATGTAGGCATCATAATCACCTCAAAGTCTGCATTGGATTTAGCATTAATTGTAGGTATGACAATTACCTCGAGATTTGTGTTGGATTTAGCATTAATTGTTGGCATGACAATTACCTCAAAGTCTTTGTTGGATTTAGCATTAATTTGTAGCCATGACAAATTACCTCAAACTTATCATTGCATGTAGCTGAGTTTCTCAGGCACTGTTTTGTCTGTTTGTATTATATTACTTTATTTGTGGATGAAACACAAGTAGATCATCCCTTTTAAAACAATTTGTTATATTTATGTTTTTAATAGGCACCACATATACCATATTGTGTTGATGTACGATAAAATGCTAATGCAGTGTCATTTTCATACAAAACTATGCTTTTGCATTCTGGCCATGCTGCCATTGATGCAGAAGCAATTTTTATATTATCATTGACAGAAAGCATTTCCTTTGCTGACTTATGCAGGTCCATGTTTTGAGATATACCAGTCAAAGGTAAAGCTGTACAGCTCCCCAGTATATGAGACAAAGAAGGGTGATAAGGATGTGGTAATGGAACTAGAGAATAATGTCATGGTGTGTGGTGATATTCTTATACAGTTCTTCAACAAGCAGCATCACCGAATGAAAAAGGTAGGAAATGGAGTCTTTTATACTTCATTGAAGTTAAAATCAACTAAATTGCCTTGATTGAAAGTAAAGATTGTGTTTTAATAAATTAATTTGCAGTCAGACTGGTTGAGCTGTTTTGTGTGAGTTGTAGCTCACCCACGAACTAAAGGTAAGCTATTGTATATTACCCCTGGCATCGGCATCTACAGCATCAGTGTTGGGATCCGTACAGATAAAAGTATATACATGTGTAAACACTCACTGCATGTCAGCCATTCTTTCTTCATAAGTCCTTGGCAGCAGTTGGAATGAGTTTCTTATCATCTACCCTCAGAGTAGGCTTTTGCAGGGCCTGACTTTGGGCTGACTTTTTATCTACATATACGTTAGTTATACAGTCTTGTTTAAGTTTTGGCATTTAGCTCAAGTTTTGCACACCGTATAAATACTTTTACACTTCAAATCATGAAACTTGTAAGTGGATGCATCATGAAAAGTGCTGTCTCTTCATTACAGCTGTTAATCACTATGACCTATATTTCATGCCTCAGTGACTTTTGTTATATTTAGTGGTTTAAGTTTATTTCTTAGGCTCTGTTCATGACAGAATCATTCAACTAGGTGATTGTATACATCCCTATTGGTACCACACCCTTAATCAAAAGAAGGTCATGTGGTTTACATTTCACATGTTACTTGCTTATGTTAATCTTTTGCATTGAGTGATAACCACATTAGTGTGTGTTTTAATTGCTGTATATACTGTTATACCAGGCATCATGAAACTTGGTATGAGGATGCATCTTGATGAATAGTACACCCTCATCTAAAAATTAGGCCATTTTGACCCAAATTTCTCATTTCACTGACTTCGGTTTAGATTGATGCTTTTATTGTTCATGCTTTAATAATTAAACTGGATGATTGTATTCCTCGCTCATAGTACTACACCCATATAAAAAATGGTCACTGTGACCACTGTTTCACATTTTACTAGCTTATGGTAGGTTTTGCATTTAGTCCATGACTGCATTTTTTTGCCATACTGTCCTACGGTCTGTTCCATATAAACATACATGATCCCCAGGGAAAGGTAGGTTTTAGCTGTACTGTTCATAAACCTGAAGAGTTTATGGAATGGTCTATTGTCCATCATCAATCACTCTGTTAGCACAAGTTTGTTATTTTGCTACTTCTCCTAAATTACTTGGAGGATTGCCATGAAATCCCTCCCTCCCCCCCAGTCCTAAATAGATATGGTGCTACTTGACATCCACTATGGTTGTCACAGTGACCAATTTGGAAATCTTGTCACTACATCTCCAGAAGGGATGGTCATATCAACATGGCATTTTGCTGAAGACTGCTTATGAATTAAAACGGGGCCAGTCTGATGTAAAGTATGGTGTCCATCTTGAAACTTTTGTTATCACCACTCCTGAATGGAAAGCCATTTTGATATGGGGTTTTCACTGGTATACTTTTTATGGTGTCTGGTTGGTCTAAAATGAAAATGGTGCCAATTTGATGGTCAATACAGCCACCACAGTGGCTGTCTTGAAAGTCTAGTTACTGCTACTTCTGCATGGATGGTCATATCAACATGGGGGTTTCGCTGCATGGCTTCTTATGATGTCTAAATTCTACTCAGTGGTATTGTGCTGATCTGAAACAGCCACCACAGTTGTTATTTGGAAAATCTTTTAATGGTACTCCTTCTGAATGGGGTATCAGCAGAAGATTTCTTGTGATGTATAGGTGGTCCAAAATGAAAATGGTGCTGATCTGATGTCCTATATGACTATCATAGTGGCCATCTTGAAAATATTATTTCTAATCCTTCTGAATGGATGGTCATATCAACTTGGGATTTTATAAACAACTTCTTATGTCTGGTTGGTACAGTACTTGTGATTTCTTGGGTTAGTAAAGTTTGAGTTACTTCCCTTTCAGGGTCAGAGTACTGGTGTCGATTTTAACTCATTAACCCCTGGAGATTTTTGTCATTTTTGTCTGAAATGGAAGTAGGAAATGCATTTTGGGGGTTACTTCTGAACGCATCGAAATACTTCTGCTTCCAAGAAATTTTCATTTAGCTGTTTGCCTAGTTTTGTGAAAAACATAATTTTTTATTGGCTATTTCACTCGCGCATGTGCAGAATGATAAAAGTTGGAGTTCTTTATTTATTTCTTCGGTTTTTTGTTTTGCTTATTGAATCATTTCCATGTCCTGCCCCTTTCTACTCCAAATCTCAAACTGATCATAGCTTTTGCAAAGGTTCACCTGTGTGCAGTTCAGGCATGTCTGCCTTAGATATTGGGCCAAGAAGTCTAAAATCAGGACACAAAATCTGGTACCAACAACTAGCGAATTTTTTTGTGTGAAAAGATCGGGTCTCAAAAATTATGTTTTTCTTTTTGTATTCTGTAATGCGAGTAGAAAATCCTGACTGTGGTATCATTACAGATCTGCACCTGTCAACTTTTCTGTTATACCACCCACTTTGCTGTATCTTAAATGACCTGGATGCTACAGAGGTCAAAAGTGAGGTACAGCCTCATGACTCATAAACATGGCACTAGGGGTTAATGAGTTCAGCAAACACTAACAGGCTAAAGCTTCAGAGCTAGAATTATGCTAATAAACTGCCAGAGCCAAATGCATCAATATGCTTTGTACTGGAGAATTCCTCAAGATAGTGATTTTAATTGTAACCATGTACTTTTTCATCAGTACCACATAGTAATAATTGAGCACAACAACACATTGTTTTTTCTAATACAAATAATTAGCATAGTGCAGCTGCATGGTTATAGAACACTACATCCAGATGAACAAAAAAATCAGCCAAAAAGGAAGAGCAAGGGCAAAGATATTTTGTGTTTTATTTCAACTTTAAAGTTTCTTTTGAAATGCGTCACAGCAAATTTTGAAGAACAATCTACAGTTTAGTTAGAGGCATAAACATGTGAGCAGTTTAATGTGAAAGTGTGTGATTTTGGAAATTTACCATGACTGTGATTTGGAGACTTACCATGACCATGTGTGATTTGGGAAATTAATGTGCTGGCCCTAACACATCTTCACTAGTTTAGGTTCCAATATGTTACCCCATCTACACCTTGGCGGGTCGAGCAGATATTTTAGTGCATTGTCCTTGCATCATCTATTAGATTACATGAGTTGCATGCCAACTAACTAATAGCATGTAACAGCAGTGCATTGTATATCAGCTGAAAATGGTGGAGGCAATTGACTTTAAAAGGATACTTTGTAAGTTTAACATCGAAAGTATGACAGTGTACCAGAGGGAAGCCATTACAGGTGCCATTATTCATGAGTCAATTAAAGTTATGTGCTCCCCTTGTCTCAATTATGTAGGAACCGTGTTCAAATTTAAACAACTAAATTTTAATTGGATGCTGTGGCTTGCCACCGTGTCCAGTGAAATTCATAGATCCGAAGCACAGAAATATCTGCTCGATCTGCCAAGGTGTAGATAGGGTTAACATATTGGAAACTTGGCTAGCAAAAATGACCCTGACACATATTACAGAGATTATTGTATGTATTACAGTAATGAGCTGAGACAGTTAGTCTCTTAATTATGTTTATGCCAAAGGACTATTACAGTTGTCAAAATAATACCAGCTTATCTTCTAGGTCAGCATATAAACAGTTTTACATGGACTTGTTCATAGGCATTGCCGTGACATTCAGTTGACTTTTTCATGTTAAATAAAAGAGGCATATGACTTTCATACTGATTATATTATAAAAATGAACTAAAAACTTAAATTAAAATATGTATATCAGTTGACAGGATTTCTTTCATTGATATTTATCTCCTACACTTTACTGCTCTGGTGGCCTAAGTGGCTAGAGTGTCCAGCTCAGATGTGGGTGGTCTCAGGTTTGTACCCCGGACCGAGTCATACCAAGGGCTTAAAATGGTACTAGCAGTTGCTTCACTTGGCACTCAGCATTAAGAGGTTAGTGCTAGCACTGGTTGGCCTGGTGTCAGGATAATGTGACAGGGTGGGACACGATGCTATATGCCTGCGGCATGATACCCTCAGTGCTGGACATCACTAGAAACTGCCATGCTGCAGACATCATAGTGATATGACTGAAAATTTTTTAATGAAACATTAAACACACACACACACACACACACACACACATCTCTTACACTTTTGCCACTAGTAGGTATTTCCCAACATTTTCATTGATGATTAAATGGATATTGTGATAAATATTGAAAAATCTTGCAAAATAGTTTGTTATTGCTACATCTCCAAAACTACTTTGAGGATTGTATTCAGACTTTAAACACACATTCATCTCATGGTCTGGTTGGTTCTAAAATGGTGCAGCTTGCACAAACAATATGGCCATTTTGAAAATTATGTTTTCACTACTCCTTTTGAATGGAAGGTGATATCAATATGGGGATTTTACTAAAATACTTCTTATTTTTTCTAGTTGGTCTTAAATGAAAATGGTGGTGATCAGAGATGTCCAATATGGCTGCTGTAGTGGCCATCTTGAAAATCTTTTTATCACTACATCTAAATGGATGGTCATATCAACATGGGTTTTCACGTAAAGGCTTTTTATGTCTAGTTGGTCCTAATGAAAATGATGCTAGACATCCAGGATGGCTCCCATGGAAGACATCTTGAAAATCTTGTTACTGCTACTCCTGAATGGATGCTCATATCAACATGAGGTTTTCATTAAAAGACTTCTAACTTGCCCTAAATAAAAATGGTGCCAATCTGACATCCGACAATTGCAGCCATTTTAAAACTTTTATCATAACTGTATTCTGATTGAACAGAAATTCATAATGAACTGGAGTTTTCACCAGAAGATTTCCTTTGGTGTCCAGTTTGTCTTATATGAAAATGGTGCTGATCTGACATCCAAAATGGCCACCGCAACATTCATCTTGAATCTTATTGCTATGTCTCCTGAACAGAAAATCATATCTTGAAAATATTGCTATCTCTACTCTTCTCCAAATTAATGGCTATATCAACATGGAATTTTAATGGTTATATCAGCATGGAGTTTTAATGGCTATATCAACATGGAGTTTTAATGGCAATATCAACGTGGAGTTTTAATGGCTATATCAACATGGAGTTTTAATGGCTATATCAACATGGAGTTTTCACCTATAAACATCTTATGATACCTAGTAATTCCTAAATAAAAATGGTGCCAGTCATAGATCCAATATGTCTGCCATGATGACTAACACAGTACGTAATTTCAAAATCATGTTATCAATGAAGAATATTTTAAAAAGTTTCAAAACTTGACAGTTAAAAGGAAGAAACAGTTTTATCTATAACTCATGGAAATTCTTTATGCCCACTCTAGTATCAGCTCCTTCAAATACTGTTGTTTTTATATGCAAATTTTATTGTGTGTTACAGTTGATACACACTCTATATAACTCAACAATAAAACAAACAGTATATCAACCTTACAGTTATCAGTTTTGATTGTCATTTTTTAATGTTAAGCAAATTGTAGACTTTTGTATTTTAAAGTGAAAAATAGGGATCCATACAAACTGCTTCCACATGATAAAAAGATTCATGAGTTATCTAATTATGCTAAAGTGACAGCAGTATGGGTGAATGGGTATGTAGTTAGGTGAGTAGGTACGTAGTGAGTTGGTTTCATGATATACCAGCACAATACTGGTTACATAGTACCAATTAAAAGTTCAGATAGTACATTTTGAAATGATTGAAATTTATAATGTATAGATACAAGATTACCAGAAATTTTTTTAGTTAGGAGTGGGGCTAAGATCCCTTTTGTGTGAATTTATTTTCAGCTTGATAATGTTTATAATGGCTACTGGAGACTGATAAATTTTGAGGTGATCTATGACAATGCTTCAATACATGTTGTGATATTGGAGTGTTGATACATGTTGTGATATAGGAGTAATGATACTCACTATTCATGGTGTGATATAGGCATGACTGCAATACATGTGATATAGGAGTGATGATACAATACATATTGTGATATAAGAGTGATGATTCAATTGATGTGGCATAGGAGTGATGATGCAATATATCTCACAATACAGTCCCCAACTTTGTCTTTTTATCTTTGCATGTGAGGCCTGTTTCACTCTGTTGGCATTGTTACTATATAGCAATGTTACTGGTATTCCCTGAATATTGTGACCATTCTGCAAATTCTTCGTGTGGTTTTATTATTAACTGTACCCGTGCCTTTGTAACTATATAATGCCTAAAACCTGAAATATGAGCCTTAAATACAACTGTGGGGTTTATGTTTAAAATTTAAACAGCCATTTTGGTCTTAGAACAACATTATGAGATCAGAAATTACTTTTTCATATTGACATAAATCAAATAATGATCTTTCATATCTGAATTTGTCATAAAAAATGTAGATGTTCAGAATATGATTCATTTGTTGTTTTACATAACTACATCTGAATAAAAATGATTCTGATGTTTTGTCAGTGAGACTGGTTGGATATATTATGATGAGTAGAGGAACAAGTCAGCTAATGAGATGCAAAAGCAAACAACACTGAAATCGATAACATGTTTACTGAAGAGATGCAAAACTCTTTGGTTTTCTTTATATTTTCTTAGCTTCAGTATATTTATAATATTTATTTTGTGATGCATCACCATCAAGTACATTGATGCATTGTCACACTTGTCCTATTCCAGCAGTGGACTGGCCTATTCCAGCAGTAGATAAGTCAGATATATACTGGCCTATTCAAGCATTATATGGCTTGTTCCAGCAGTAGATGAGTCAGATATATACTTGCCTATTCCAGCATTTGATGGTCTATTCAAGCATTATAATGCCTGTTCCATCAGTAGATGAGTTGGATATGTACTGGCCTATTCCAGCAGTAGATGAGTCAGATACATACTGGCCTATTCCAGCTTTGGATGGCCTATTCCATTGGTAGATGACTAAGATATGTACTGGCCTATTCCAGCATTAGATGACCTATTCCAGCAGTAGATGAGTTGAATATATACTGGCCTATTCCAGCATTGGATGGCCTATTCCAGCATTAGACAACATATTCCAGAGGTAGATGAGTCGATATATATTGGCCTATTCCAACAGTAGATGAGTTGGATATATACTGGCCTATTCCAGCATTAGATGGTCTATTCTTGCATTAGACAGCCCATTCCAGTGGTAGATGACTAAGATATGTACTGGCCTATTCCAGCATTAGATAGCATATTCCAGTGGTAGATGAGTTGATTTGTACTGGCCTATTCCAGCAGTAGATGAGTTGGATATATACTGGCCTATTCCAGCATTAGATGAGATGAATATATACTGGCCTATTCCGGCATTAGATGGCTTATTCCAACAATACATGAGTTGGATATATACTGGCCTATTCCAGCATTAGATGGCCTATTCTAGCATTAGACAGTCTATTCCAACAGTAGATGAGCCAGATATGTACTGGCCTATTCCAACAGTAGATGAGCCAGATATGTACTGGCCTATTCCAGCAGTAGATGAGTCTGATATATACTGGCCTATATCAGCATAAGATGGCCTATTCCAGCAGTAGATGATTCAGTTATGTACTGGCCTATTCCATCAGTAGATGAGTCGGATATGTACTGGCCTATTCCAGCAGTATACGAGTTAGATATGTACTTGCAGTAGATGAAATACTGATGCAGTATACCATCACAAAAATACCACAGTGTTGATAATATATCAATAAATTGGCACATTTATAATGTATACATTAGCATAGTGCTCACCACACCTCAAGTTTGTGAGTACAAAAGCTGGGTGAACACTAAACTTTGTGACACTACACTCAGGTGTGTGAGTGCAAAAACTGGGTGAACACTAAACTTCATTATACTACACTCAGGTGTGTTAGTGCAAAAGCTGGATGAATGCTAAACTATGTTACACTACACTCAGGTGTGGATTAGGTCATGTTTTATTTTGTGTGTTGAATGCATTATGTGGTTAAACAATTTTGAATTTTTGTGTATACATGTAGAATGTATAGTTTATAACATTGGCATAATTTTATACAATTATCTATACTAATTAGTGTATTAGAGCTTTGCATATTTACAAATTAATTCCCAATGATAAGTCATTTTGAGAAATAGACACTTAAGTATGTAATCCTCATTACTGATAAACTGCCTTTTTTACTTCAGGAACGGATATTTCAGTGTTGGTTCAACACATTCTTTGTGAGTGAAAAGGACAAAGTGGTGAAGCCACAGCTTAATGGGTCTGGTGCTCAACATGATGCCAGAGGACAGGAAGAGGTTCTGACTCTCACTTTTACCAAGAGCGAACTTGACAAAGCCAATAAAGACAAATCACATAAACTCTATAATCCCAATTTCAAGGTATGTATCTAAGTGTTCAGCAGTCAAATTATTGTTCAAAAAGCATGCAGTAGAAGCATTGTTGTGAGTTTGTGGGAAATTATAGGGTCCCTATGTAATACATACTGTTGTTTGTTTATAAATCTCACATTTTTATCTTTTAGATAATCCTATTTCTTTAATGTCATAACTGGACACATTCTTATATATCTCAAGATTTTGTTGCTTCTACTGCATTTTTGGAGAATACATAATTTTGGTAAAATGAGAAGGTTGAACATATTTGAGGATTTTTGTAATTACAATAACAGGATGAAAATTATATTGCAGCAAAGAGATAATGAAATAACCAGTCAGGTAATTTTCATGAGATGTCAGATGGTCATGCTAATTAAGTTATTTGTCGACCAAAAATGCCAAAACTCACAGATTTTATTAATGCTAGATTTGGGGATTTCTCTACATTTAATTGAAACACAGGGTTGTCACTTTGGTTATGATAGTTGACTTGGTATTTTAGTTCCAGTATGATTGAATTATTGTCCCATTTTTTGTCCCTTTTCAGGTAAAGCTGTATTTCACATATCCTTATATGGGATTAAGGCAGCGATCCTTTACAGATGAGTGCATATCAGATTTAAGTGCTTCTAACATTAAAAATGACATGAGCACAACCAGTTCATTTTCCTCATTGAGCTTAAGAGATTACCCATCATTAAACATGAACAGTGGCCTGCCACCCAGTCAAACCCCAAACTCCGCGAACTTGAGGGCTGTACACAGAGATAAGCCAGTGCCTCCAGTCAATTATCGGGATGGAATATTCCATTCTGGCAGCTCAGAACAGCTGACAGACGCTAGTGATAATGAAGTAGAAGAAGACCTTTCAGACACTGACACAGACAATGAATGGGAGGGGTGTGAGGTCAGCTCAGTATGAGTGACCCTCTCCTTTAATTATCTTGTACTGTCCAGCATGCCTCTGTTGGGGCCTACCAGAATTATAAGCATTAGAAATGTGTGTATCAGATTCTTAATTGATGTGGATAGTGTGCATGAATTTTCATCCGGGCAGCATATTTTCATGGGTGTTGGACAAGAAATTTGTGACAGGAGTATTCATCTTGTTCTCTGTTGTATTGCACATGTTCTGAGGAGCTTTGCATCTGCCTCTTGGCCTGAAACAAGACCAGTTACAGTCTGTCAGTATGTCCAAATTTTGGTATGAATTGAAGAAGTCATTAGTGAATTGCTTTTAGTATCTCCATTATTGTAGAGAGGACTATGTTGGCAGAAACAGTACTTTCTGCCCCTTTGATTTTCACCTTTGTCAAAAAAAAAAATCAGCATATCTTTTATAACTCATTCTAAGAATATAAACATATTTTTGTTATCTCATCAAAAATTAGTGTTCAGGTTAATGCAATCCATACCCAGTTGGTTACACATTTTGTTTAACAATTCATGATTTTTAAAAAAATTTCTTCTTTAATTACATGATCTTCGCATTTCAAAGGGGTCTTGCTGAGTTTAATTTTTAATTCATATTTCTTTTACTTCATCTACCACATAATGTCAACTGCATGATTGTTTCCCCACTGAATAGTGGCATGATTGACAGGGGTCACCATTTACACTTATTTCTGTAATTTTGATGTAAGTTGTTAGTAACATTGAGAATGAGTACCAGTGAGAAAGTCAGTAATGCAAGTCAGAGCTGTAGATAATGTTGAGAATGAGTAACAGTCAGGAAGTCAGTAATGCAAGTCAGAGCTGTAGATAAGGTTGAGAATGAGTAACAGTCAGGAAGTCAGTAATGCAAGTCAGAGCTGTAGATAAGGTTGAGAATGAGTAACAGTCAGGAAGTCAGTAATGCAAGTCAGAGCTGTAGATAAGGTTGAGAATGAGTAACAGTCAGGAAGTCAGTAATGCAAGTCAGAGCTGTAGATAAGGTTCATATTTTAGTCCCTGGTTTAGAAGTAATTAGTTTTTAAAATTTCAGTACATTATTTTGGTACCAGTTTTGTATTTTGCATAGGATGAATTGTAAATGGAAATTGAATCCTGACCTTAGACCTATGGGATCATGTGTAAATGCTTAGTCTGATTTTCTTTAGATTTTGTCCACACACAGACAGATTCAGGTATTGCAATATCGTTGTAAATGTAGTTGTAGGAAAATTCATTTGTCAGGGGAGGGATAGGGCAAAAATACAGAATTTTAACTGTTTTTAAGCATTTTTGCTAGTTCACAAGCTGGATTTAATGGAAGTAGAATAATTCTTTCATCAAAATATGATAAAACGATCAGCTTGAATGACAATTTTATTAGTATCATATGAGATGAAAACAGTCCCATATTATTGATGATTGAAACTTAAGCAGGTGTAATGTGTAAGATAATGAAATTTTTGACAAATGGAGCCAAACCAGTTTTTTAACCAATCAAGTATGCATTATCAGTGCTCTAATGGAGTGTAACCAGTTGTTAATGGAAAACGGGACTCAGAGTCATGGAGTCAAGAATGCAGGTTCAGTGTTCCAGTGGAGTGTAATTTGTAGTTAGTGGAAAATGGAACACAGTCATGGAGTCAAGAATGCAGGTTGATTGTTCTAGAGGAGTGTAACTGGTTGTTAGTGGAAAACGGGGCTCAGTCATGGAATTAGAAATGAGCTCTAGATAAAATTTTAATGAATTGAATAGTTAACTCCCAGGTTTAGACCTCGTGAATTGCATAGTTATTTCACTGGTGTAGAACTATGTGTATTTGTTTTTAACTTAACATTTTTATATGGTATTTTACCTTTGATTGGTTTTAGTAGCATCAAGATTGTATCTTATCCATCAAGATTGGGTCTATGCCATCAAGATTGTATCTTATCCATAAAGATTGTATCTTATCCATAAAGATTGTATCTTGTCCATCAAGATTGTATCTAACCCATCAAGATTGTATCTTATCCATCAAGATTGTATCTTAACCATCAAGATTGGGTCTAATCCATCAAGATTGTATTTTATCCTCCATCAAGATTGTATCTTATCCATCAAGACTGTATCCATCAAGATTGGGTCTTATCCATCAAGATTGTATCTTATCCATCAAGATTGGGTCTTATCCATCAAGATTGTATCTTATCCATCAAGATTGTATCTTATCCATCAAGATTGGGTCTAATCCATCAAGATTGTATCTTACCCATCAAGATTGTATCTTATCCATCAAGATTGTATCTTATCCATCAAGATTGGGTCTTATCCATCAAAATTGTATCTTATCCATCAAGATTATATCTTACCCATCAAGATTGGGTCTAATCCATCAAGATATTTACAGTGCCTCTGAGAATTTGTCACAAGCTTCGTGACCATGACTCTCATTTCATATGTACATTGAACAGTCTGAACTTGTCTTAATTTCATAGTTTGAATGGATTGAATGTGCCAGAATTAAACATTTACAATGCATATAGCTTTAGAAATAAGCTGATATCTTTGGACTAATTGCTTATGACTACACTGCTTAGATTTTGTGTTCTATAAACACATTCAAAATTCTGTTTGCGTAAAATTTGCTAATGTGCTGCTTATCTAGAGCTTTGCAAGTTTGAGTGAGATATGCTTGTCTAGAGCTTTGCAAGTTTGAGTGAGATTTGCTTGTCTAGAGCTTTGCAAGTTTGCCTGAGATGTTCTTGTCTGAGCTCTGCAGTTTTGATTGAGATTTGCTTATCTAGAGCTTTGCAAGTTTGCCTGAGATGTTCTTGTCTGAGCTATGAAGGTTTGACTGAGATATGCTTATCTAGAGCTTTGCAGGTTTGTCTAGAGCTATGCAGGTTTGTGTGAGATCTTATCTAGAGCTCTGCAGGTTTGTTTGAGATTGCTTATTTGAAGCTCAGCAGGTTTGTCAGAGATATGTGATAAAACTGCACGACAAACTATTACAAAAACTTAATTTTTTTAAAAATGTTCTGGAATGCACACAGATCGCAAGAGGCTAGATATATAATGAATATGCGGATGTCCTTGGGCTTTTACAAAGTTTGCTAGTATGTAATTGACATGGATGAATATGGTCTCCAAGTTTCAGTAATTTTCTAGAAATTAACAACATTGGCTATATGGATTACCATTTGAGTAGTTATAGCTTCCCGCTTACAGTACAGCTCATGTGATTCTTCATTTCTCTGCCTATTGCAGCGGAGTAGATAATTCACCACACTTCACATAGACTCATGGGGGGGAGTAAGTACCTAGTAATAAGCCACAGTGACTTGGTGTGTATGTGCTGTGCATATTGATCGCATTGAGGGTTGTGAGACATCAGTGATTGACATTCTGATAGTTTGTACATGAAAACCACTGATAGAAAGACTAAAACATTCATTGAGTAATTTAGAAATGGGTTCCAAAGGAAAAAAAATATCATTTTTATTTTGATTATATATTTGACCAATAAAAAATAATTTGAAAGTGTGTGTTCAGAAATAGTTAGTCTGCTTCTAAACTAATCTATACCCTGACTTAACATGTACCTCAGCTTCTCTTCATTGTCATAAATTTATCCCATTGTTACAAAGGAAAATTAATCTGATGAATTACGCACAATTAAATTCTAAATTACAACTGCTGCTATGTAAAGTAAAGAAAATCTAGAAATTTAATCAGATAATTAATTTGAGTGATTGTCAGTATTATAGGTATATTCCTTGAACAAGTAAGTGTTGTTTTATGTGGCAACTGCTAGAAACATACTTTAAGTTTTAATGACTGCTCTATGTTGCCATGATCTGCTGTTGAAAGAATTCTTGCATTGTCTAGTAAGTATTGGTACATGATGTGCAGTTTGTTTCACTTTGGTACAGGTATAAAGAAAGAAAATTTTCTTTCCAATTAGGTAGTTTGGTATGTTACAGATGATACTAAGAAATTTTTTTAATTAAACTTAATAGGAATTTTTTTTTTTAAAGCTTCTTTTGATTTGGATAACATAAGATTGACATGTTTCATACAATATATCTTTTCTAATTAAGTCGATGCATTTTTGTCATTTTGTTCATGTTATCTTACATTTTTATTTATGGAAACAAAAGCATATCATAATTTATTAGGGCAGTGACATAGTTAACTTACTGCTTCACTATGCTCTCTCACTCTCTCAATGAAATTCTATAGTATATGTTTGCAGTGGGTCATGAGCAGTAAACCATGCCCACTTTATTGACATAATCTCAACTCTGTGGTGATTGGTGGATACAATTCTGTAAGAAAATGTTGCGTACAGAGCTATTCTCTGCATGAAAATCTAGCTCCATCAGAATGTGTGGAGAGACAGTAGAAGTATTTCTTCTTAATTCTCACTATACACTCTTCATCCCACCCAGTGCAATTCATGTAAAAAAGAAAAATCATGTCAGCTGTACTGTAATATCTACTGCACTATATATCCACTATGTAAGATTAAATGGGTATGTAATAAATCCACCATATTGGCTGGATAGATGCAGCACAACTGCACTTAACTGTGAACATTGTTCAGGCCTGGAGAACATAAAACTCAGACTTTGAGTCTGTGATTTAGTTTCCACTAATAACCAATCAGAAATGACCTTTCAAAAGTAATTAACCAATCAGAAATGACATTTCAAAAGTAATGCTATTATTAATAGGTCAATATAAACTCCCAGGCTCCCTCCAAAGTTTTACGATTTCTAGGCTGTGTGTTAATATGTAGAACAATAATTCCTGTGCTTGTAAGGCAATCAAAATAAGGACTTTAAAAGTGCCAATTTTGTGCAAAAATTATATTCACTATGCTTGTTTAGGGTATATTGTTTAAAAATGATGTTCTTGTATTTAGAATTACTTGAAGCTCAGGAAAATGTCATTGAATTTTCCATCATCGGTCACCATTTTTGCCATTGTTTTGTATAGCTTTATGTATGAGAGAGATGACTTTTTGTAAATATTTTGTTATGTTAAGAAATTTCTGAGTCTCGTAATAATTAGAAATAACATTATTTGAACTTGTGTTTAAATAGAGCATAGTTTTATTTCATGTCCAGGATATATTTATACATATTTATTCATCACATCTTAAATGTTATTCTTTTAAATAGGGAACAACTTGATTCTGCAGTGCCATCATTAGTAGTGTACATTTATGTTAATAAATGCATTACCCAAAATAAACTCAACAGACTATAATTTTACTTGGGACATTTTTGAAAAGGCAAAATTACTTTAAAATAGTTCAGTTGTCAGCAGTTCTGTAGCATGCCTATTGATATGCATGGTATCTTTATTTTCTCAGACAGTTCTTTCTACTTGAATGTTAATGCAAATAAACACAATGGAAACATTATTCTTGCAAAAATGTTGCACTGTAATATATTGATGTCTGTGATCAGTTTCTGATTAGGAAGCCAGTAAAATTTAGGTTAATTATTGACATTTCAAACAGTTTCTGATTAGGAAGCAGTAAAATTTAGCTTAATTAATTAATTGGCATTTCAAACAGTTTCTGTTTAGGAAGCCAGTAAAATTTAGCTTAATTAATTAATTGGCATTTCAAACAGTTTCTGATTAGGAAGCCAGTAAAATTTAGCTTAATTAATTAATTGGCATTTCAAACAGTTTCAATTGTAAGACATCGGTTTTTTTTAAAGTTTAAACAAATTTACAATTTCCAGACAAAAAGGAAGGAAAGTACTTGTAGTATATGAATTGATACTGACCTATATACCTGGGCATTTTTTCTTGCTAAGCAGGTATTTGTAGTATATGAATTGATACCGACCCTATTGTACCTGGATAATTACTGGCTTGTGAAGTATTTGATAGTATATGAGTAGATGCAGATCCAAATATATCTGGATAATTATTTTACCGGCTGAGGAGTTATTTGATAGTATATAAGTGGATACAGACCCTAATATATCTGGATAATTACTGGCTGATGCGAAAGAATATTAGATCTTGCAAGTTATTATTCATTCTCAAATAATGTAGAAGGCACTGACTTCGTGTATAAAAATGGTTTCCTTCTAATATAGTACGTATTTCTCTTTTTACTGGATATGTTCAGGAAAAAGGTAGGAAATTGTTTATTTAGAATGGTTTATCTTAAGTCTGTCACAATATTTCCCCATCTAATTTTAGAACTATACTTTTATTTGGCACTGTATAGCTGCCATGCTATTAAACCAGATACAGATATGTGTATTCTGTCTCCAAAATCATATCCGATTATTTCTTTGTCATCATTTTTATATTCACCGATACTTGACATTATTTTGAATGGTAGAATCATTTGAAGATGGACACATTATTAATAGATAGATCTTAAGAAAGAGCTTCCATTTCAGTAAAGTGAAACATTTGCAGTGAGTTTACAAAATTCATAAGACTGCTTCAAACCAACATTGCAGTTCAGTGGGTTCAAATAAGACAGAAATGTATTGAAATCTGATTGTCTAACTTGTACATTGTGTGTGTGGAAATCAGTTTGTATGTCCTTGCCTGATATAAGGAGGAGACAGATAGCATTTTGTTTCATTTGTCTGGTCATGTCTCATTTTGCTAATTTTGTTTTTGCTCAGTGACTTTTGATTTACTTCCATCAATGGCAACCAAACTTTGTACAAGACTGTACACTTAGAAGACCTAGGTAGGGTTTCATATTCCCAATATCAGATAACATTCGACACAGTTATGACTCCTGTGTTACTTAGATTGCATCTAATTGTATTCATTTGGGCACAGCTTTTGTGTAAAAATAATAACAGTGAGAACTAAGAGCTGCCCCATTTATAAATTCTTGTTAGAGTTTTATCAAAAAATACTTTTGATAGCTTATGTTCATGAATTGTTTGAACTTTATATTTTGTTCTTCTTTCTAAACATACTAATTTAATAGGCTGCCATGAATTGTTAAAGAAGCCAAAAGTTGTATATGTATTTTGTTGGAGTAAATTATGTCTTAAATTGCTTGTCCCTCAAACTCTATTTTTTAGCTCCACTGGTTATAGACCAGAAGACCTTATGAGATGTTCTGTTGTCTGTCGTCCATTCATCCTTCCATAAGCAGAAGTTTGAGATTGCTACTCCTTCTAAACTACTTGAAGGATTGCCATGAAACTTCAAAATAGATTCATTTCATGGTCTAATTGGTCCAAAATGGTACTGCTCGGACATCCAGTATGGCAACCTTAGTGGAAATCTTGAAAATCTTGTTATTTCTACTCCTGAATGGATGGTCATATCATAATGGAGTTTTTGCTAAAAGACTTCTTTTGATGTTTACTCAGTCCTAAATGAAAATGGTGCCAATCTGATATCCAATATGGCCACCATGCAGCATCATTTAAATCTTGTTATTGCTACTCCTCCAGAATGGTTGTATCAACGTGGGTTTTTATTTAATGATTTCTTATAATGTTTGCTGGCCCTAAATGAAATCATGCTGCTCAGTATGGCCACCACAGTGGCTGTCTTGATAATCTTATCACCAATTCTAAAAAATGGTCATATCAGCAAGGGGTTTATTAAGGTGTTGGTCATAAATGACAGTGATGCTGATCTGACTTCCAGTAAAGTTATGGCTACTTCTCGTAGATGGCTGGTCAGATCAGCATTATGCTTTAACCAAAAGATTTCTTATAATGTCTAGTTGGTCCTGAATAAAAATGGTGCCCATCTGATATCCAATATAGCCAACATGGCAGCCATCATGAAAATCTTGTTCTTACTTCTCCAGAATAGAGGGTCCTATCATCATGAGGTTTCCATCAGAAGATTTGTGTCTTGTTGGTCCTAAGTGACATCCACAACAGCTAATTGAAAATTTTGTTACTAGTGAAGAATATCAGAGATGGTTTTGGCATGCATCAGTTGAAAGGAAGAAGGGGTCTTATCTTGAATTCATGGAAATTCTTCTCACCCAGTAGAGTGTTGGTCTCTTTAAAGGACTGTTGCTCTAAATTAATGATAGATATTTTCTAATAGTTATGTAGATGTTTTAGTCAAAAACACGAACTGTTGTGTAGATGCTCTACATGACCTGAAGGACCAAGATGAAGTATTTTTTGTCATATGAAGTTTGGCAGAGGCAATAAAGTAGTTTGATCTGGTCATTTTATTTTCTTCACCCTACTGACAGTAAAGATGGAGATGTCTGTTATTTATGGAAAGAATAGTTCTTGTTGCTGTAGAATGAATGTTTGGAACTGTTACAATTATTATTTATCAAAACTAAACATGTGTGCATAAAAGTATGGTACAGTCTGAAGTACCACTGCATCTCAGGGTGTCTGGTATGTTTTTCCCATTTTCTGATTGTTAAATATATTTTATACCAAATTTATTGGAGAATTATCATTTAGCTAAAAATGAGAAATATCTGTAGCTATCAACATCCCAGTCAAAAATTTGTACAGTTTGGTAAATGTGCTGACCCCTTTTTGACATGCTTAGATACCATATAGTTAACTTAAATTATTCAGATTCACATTGCAAATACTAGCCTGCTACATATGATTCAGTTAAAGTACCCATATTCAAATAACAAATACTGTCTTGCTACATGCGATTCAGTTAAAGTACCCATATTCAAATGACAAATGCTGTCTTGCTACATACGATTCAGTTAAAGTACCTGTATTCAAATGACAAATATTTTCTTGCTACATGCGATTCAGTTAAAGTACCCATATTCAAATGACCAATACTGTCTTGCTACATGCCATTCAATTATTAATCCCCTTTTTTTTTATATCTGACATGTCATTCAATTAATGTAATCCTGGTTTATCATGCCTGACATGCCATTCAGTTAATGTAATCTTGGTTTTTCATACCTGACATGCCATTCAGTTAATCCAATCATGATTTATTAAATAGCAAAAGTCATACAGGTCATGTAGGCATTCAGTATCGATTGTTTCAGTAATAGTTGTCATTTTTTAGAATTTGATTCTACATACCTTTAAGTGGCAATTCACTTTATTTGAATCCTCGTACATCCATATTCTTTTGGAAGGTCATTATTTACACACACCTAGAAGTACCTACGGCAAAATCAATGTTAAAGTATTGGCAAAATCAATGTTAAAGTATGTGGACATTTTTTGACAAGATCAACCTACAGGTGTGATCCAGTACAGTCTGGATTGAATGTTGTGCACTTTGATGTCACAATTAAAGCTATATATGTTGATAAACAAAATAGTACAACCCTATATTGTGATGATTATACATGACAGTCTCTTTTCTTGATCTGGCTTAGTACCTGGACACCGTTGTAGAAGCCCATAGTGATTGATAATTTTCCTCTGGAAGTTTATTGATGACAGTTAAGGTGCAGAGCAATCAATAATCATGATCAAATTGGTTCAGGTTAAACAAAATCAATATTCAATTTTAAAACAACAATTATATTTGAGTAAATGTGCATACCTGACATGTATGACTTTTACTAGACCTGACATTACTGAAATAGATGTGCATTTTAAAAAGAAATGTATTTTTTCTGGAACACAACTATTGGAAGACATTGATGCATGTTTATTTCATTTAACTTCTGCAAAAAGTCTACATATACTGAATAGAGAACTGAATTAGAAAGAATGTCCATAACCGCATATATATCTACCTGTATTCTTACAAAATGTATGTTTGCATGGTGCTTTTAAATTTTGACTCATATTTGATTTGTGTCCAGAACTTATATTGCTGGTAGTGATTTCCAGAATTGCTAAAGGTCATCAGAACTGATTTATTTAAAGAGAAATATGTGCTTTTATATTTTTAGGATTATTTTCTCTTTAAATATGCTACCCAATCATAATACCTATGAGAACTACTACTACCTCACAAATCCAGCCCTCCGAGATACTACTTTTAGCTAAAGGGAGCTAAATGCCACAAATAGTGCCTCATGCTTCAACAGCCGTCGCTTTGCAATTTCTCACCACTCCGCCACAAGAAGCGACTTTTTGCTCAGTAACTGTCTTGACGTTTGGGTTTGTAATCCAGTGCATGCTATGAGTTTAGTAAGCAACAGACCTCATTGATCTTTGCCAGCTAAGTCACAAGCATTACAGGGGACCTTAGCCACACCTCCTGCAACCAAGATGATGTTGCTTGTTCTCAAGTGTTTGTCATCTATTCTACACTATCTGATAGCACGGGAAGATTCAGTCTTCTGAGCCTTCATTTGGGATGTTTTTCACCTTGGACCCCTAGAGTTTTGTCCTCCTCCTACCACTCAGTGAACAACATGGACCAGAGCTCCAGCATCTGTTGATCTGACGATGGAACAGAAGAATCCTACTTCAATTACTTCCACAATCTGGGAGAGTTACAGACCTTCTGACTGGCCTTCATAATCAGTTCATCAGTGGTTCTGCCTTTGCCACACACCAGTGTTTCATTTGGAAACCCCAGCAGCTGACAATGATACTGCCACTTCAGGGATGACAAAGCAATACTCCATATGTATGGACTTGATGGCCTTTGATGACTCTCAGCAGTTAGTGCGCAAAATAGTTGTCGTGGCTTCGATATTGGACTTTCTTCTCTATGGCTATGCTCCAATAGATGGAACATAGCTTATCTTCTCTGACTTCAAATACCTCAGGGCATGCATGGGAGTCGGTCTCAAGAATGGCCTGAGTACTGAATAGAGCCACTTAACACACTTTAGCCAATGCCATAACAGCAGCTACAAATTTATAATTGGTAAAACACAGCTAAGTGATCTCTGCCTGCACTTCCTGAAAAAACACCATAAGGTCAGGTTAAGAGCACAGACTTTATCCTCTAACCTTCTGTTTCACAGCCAGATTGAAGAAGTCAGACAAGACACAAGGAGACCAGTTTTTCTCCATCCCACAACCACAGCGTTGATACAGGGATAGGATGGGAAATCAACAAAAGGACCCAAGGGACACTCACAGGACACAAACCTCTGAAACCATCCTGTTGAAGCTTCACCTAGTGAAAGCCACAGTTCTCGCATACCAAAGCAGATATAGCACTGAGAGGGTCCTATTGTTTGTTCCAGACTTTTCTTGGTCCCAAAGACAAGCAGTACTCGGCATCTGGTCATTGATCTACACTCCCTCAATTCATCCATGCCCCTTGGTTCTTGATGGAAACGCCACAGCGCATTTTGAATGCCTTCCATGAGGGAAGAGATTTTGCCATCATTGTGGACTTAAACAGCGCATACCTTCATGGTTCTATTCACAAGGCTTCCAGGATGTTCCTGCAATTTGCCTACAACATCATATACCAATTCAGGACACACCCATTTGGGCTCAGCATTGGCACCTAGGGCTTCACTTGTCTGATGAACTGAATAATGGCGCATGTCCGGACCATTTCTATGGTGGCAACATCAGGTTACCTGGACGACATCCTGCAGAAACATGACGGAGTTAGATCTAACAAGACATGATATCCCTTGTTACCAGTCTGAACTTCTTGTCAACAAGGAAAGATCCAACCTTGTACCATCTCAACAATTTGTTCACCTAGGTATGGAGTTCAATACACAGGCAACATATTTCATCTCCCTCACAATTTGGCATTGAGATTTGAACCATGGTAGCACCTTTACTTCAAGGAATTCTATCTGCACTGGGATTTCTTCACCTACTAAGCTTGCTCATTGCGGTAGTGGACCTCATTGTCCTAGATTGCTTTCCTATGTGCCCTTTGTAAATGATTCTTCTGCCTGAATGGAAGCCTAAAGTTTGCCCACTGGACCATTCTCTCACCATCTGCACACAATTAAAGTGCCCTCTGCAGAATTGGGGCAACATAACCTGATGCACGGCAGGTATATATCTACAAGTACAACCACGCAGTAATACAGTCTGTACCAAGGCAAGAACGGAAGGCTGTGGAGCCCACCTACTACCATCCTTTTGGGAAGCCAATGGTGCATGCTCTCCCCAGGAATGACATCTTCATATAAAATTTTTTGGATATGACGGTCATTGTGAAAGCATTTCACTGGTGGCAGGAATATTTACATGGCAAGGAGTTCTCATTCCGTCCGACAACTCTACAGTGGTGACTTATCTCAAACAACAAACAGGGTTCCCATGCTACCTGGAAATTGGGAAAAAGTCACGAGAAATGATAATTTTTTTCCACAACCATGAAAAATCCTTGAATTTGCAAATATTGATGAAAGTCGGGAAAAACCTGGGAATTATCTGCCACCACTTGATGCCTGAAACAATCGCATAATTGCATCGTAACTAAACTGATCGTGAGTTAAATTTATCGAGTTCTAACCAGAATATTCGGAGGGTGCAGTATGGATCATTTTGGTGCTTGCAATGAACATATATGCCGAGTCAATCCAAACACTCAGTGGATTAGATTCATCTAGTAGACTTTTATTTTCAAAGTCAGCTCAATATCCGTATCTTTCCTTACATGAAAAGTATGAAAACCAGTCTAGCATCACAAGAGAACAACATGGTGGTGGCAAAGCATAGCCGCTTACCGGATGGCCTAGCAAACTTTAAACATTGTTAGATCGAGTGACACATGCACGAAATCGATATGAAAATTACTTATTTTCTCTCAATTTGTGATCATTATAATCTTTATGTCTTTAATCTGCTGAAAGACAAGATAAAACTACGGCTTTGATGAAATGGGACCTGGTACTCATGATTTGCATTGCTAGTTGCATGAGTACACAAATCTAACAACCCACATTTTCAAATGTTGTACAGGAAAAAAAGAAATTATATTAAATGAAAGTCATATACTGGTTGTAATAAAAATACAAAAATGAAAGAACACAAAATTTTCCATATTTATATATTCTGAGAACAACTTCTGGAGTTTTGTTGTATCACGTGACTACCATGTTGACATGTGCTCTCTGCTTGGTAAATCAGACTGGCCAGATTGCTGGGTTTTACAAAAAGTATCTGACTTTCATTTAATATAATTGAATTTCTGTACAACAATATTAAAAAGGAGTTTGTTGTTGATATCACGAGACTGTTTTGGACTTCAGTGTTGTCATTTGAGATTTGTGAAGTCATGTGACTAGTAATGCAAATGGCGAGTACCAGGTCAGGATTCACCTATGCCGTAGTTTTGTCTAGTCTGTCAGCAGATTAAAGACATAACGATTATAATACTTGCCATTTCTGAGAAAATAAAATCATTTTCCTATCGATTTCATGCAGGTATAAGTCGATATAACATTAGTTTAAATTTTCTAGGCTCACTGGTAAGCGACTACCATATGTCGTTACCGCACTGTGGTGGCAAATTCCAAATTTTCATTATGCAATTGCAGTGACTCCACACCCCAACCTAAATGTCCAAATATGAAAAATGGGGTGGGAATATTTGGAGGAAACCCAGATTAGAAAACGGACTGCTGTTCGTTTTAAGCCAAATTTGTAGTCTAAATTGTTGAATCTCAGAGCTGAAATGAGAAATTGTCATCCCTTGTATTATATATTAAAAAACGATACGAGCCCCTGTATTAATTCAGGTTTGGGGACTGGTTTAATGAATTACAAGAAGACAAGTTGATTTTAGAGAAAATTCAGTCCTTGTTTATACAACAATATATAATTTTGAAGGTCTTTTGTCAAAATTTAAATCAGCTCTTTGAAAATGTTTTTTAAATGATGGATTTTTAACCAGATCGTCTTAAGGAGATTAGGTTGTTTGAAAAATCTTGTTTGGGATTTTATTGGCACAGATAAATTCAGGGTTAAACTCTTTTTGTTACAAGACAAGATTCTAATTATTTGCATTTATTGTTTTTTTTTATACTATAACAGGAAATGTATACTTTCTATAAGATGCATATATATATATATATATATATATATATATATATATATATATATATATTGCTATAGAATTCTAAGGTTTGAACGGAAACAACTAATTTATGTTCATTATGTTGTTCCCACTTAGCAACATAATGCAGGTCAGCAAAATAATGTTAGAACTTTTATTCTGTACATTGAAATGACTTTACATGCCAATTTATAGGAATATAATCAAACTTGTTTCGTATGATACATTTTGTGGTTTTGTACATGATCATCTTTTCTGATTTAGATGTTTTGGAGAGTCTTGAAAGAGAAACATCTTTAGATTTAGAAAATGCATGTTTTATAATCTAAAATGCTCTTTAATTCCATTCAGTAATGGTTCTGGAAATTTATCTTTAGAAAAGTGTGGGAACCATGAACAAGGAGGAACCATGTCCTACAGTGGTGACTTGTCTCAAATGACAAGGAGGAACAAAGTCCCAAGACCTTTGCATACTGTCGTGGGACTTGCTAAAGTGGTGTTATCAACAACAACTCCACATACAAGTTTGCCATATCCCAGGACTCTAACGTATTAGCCGAAGCTTTGTCCTGGAAGAATTAACTGTGGTCTTTTCATCCCTTGGTTTTCATTCAGATATGTACCTGATGGGACCGATCGTTGGTGGACTTGTTGGAACAAAGTGGAATACTAACTTTCAATCTTCGTATCTCTGGTCCAGGACTCAAAGCCCAGGCAGTTGATGCTCCATTGATGGAAACAGCTTGGATGCATATGCCTCCCCTCGAACACCTGATTCCAAAAAAGTGATAAGAAAAAGCAAGAGCATCAGAGTGTGGCCTTATCCTCATTGCACCACTCAGATGGGAGAAGTCCTGGATCAACGACCTCATCAATCTCGCAACAGGAACACCTTGGAGACTTTGGACTTTCCCTCATCTACTCAAACAACCACAATGGCAATTGTTTCATTCCTACTCAGCTATGGAACCTGCATGTCTGGATCACATGAAGCAGGCCTGCAGAAATAAGCAATTCTCACAACCAGTCGGGGAGAGAATTGCTCTAGCAAGAACGCCCTCCACTCTGAAGGCATACGAAGGCAAATGGAACAATTTAACCCAGCAGTTCACACAAACGAACATATCTTACCTCTCCAGGCATCTGTACTGCAATGGGTAACTTTCTCTGGCTCTTCGTATTGAGAAAGTTCGCACTGTATTTGATAAAAGGTTACTGCTCCATGACCACTGACACTTTTCATCATCACAGAAGAGTGGATATCAGACAAAAAGGACTTGTCCGACCTACTCTCCAACTTTGAGTATACACGACCATAAACATTAGCCTTATGCCCAATGTAGAACCTGTCTTGGGTATTAACTGGCTGAACAAGACATATCTGAACTACTTTCCAGGGTATCTCTGGCGCAGCTTTCATACAAGACCTGCTTCAAGGCATTAGTGACAGCAGGCAGAATTAGTGAAATACTTGCCCTATCAGCAGACCCAAATTAGGTGCAGTTCTGACAAGACAGGTCAGTCTTACTCGTGATGGCATTCTCTCTCCATCACCAAAAACTGGCTTCCTTCCACGGGTAACCCAACTTTTGTGATAAAGCCTTTGTCTAGTCTGGGCACATCAGCTGACTGAAGGCCACCTACAAGACCCAGTTCGATGTTCAAGTGGTACCTTAATGGATCAGAGCCTTTGCTTTGAAGGAGATCATGCCTCTTTCTTCTTCTCATAAAAGGACAGGAAGATATCTCAAAACCAACCATCCCATCCTGGATTAAGTGGTTTATTTGCTTGGCATAAAGAGAAGTAACCCTAGCTCAAACAAATTTATTACACATTTTGGCTCACAAGGTTAGATCAGGTGCCACCAGCCTAGCATTCGACCAGAACTGTTTGCTAACCAACATCATTTGGGCTCAGATGGAGATCAGAGCCCACATTCTTTCACTTTTTCTCCAAGATTTGTCTTCCCAAAGGGCCCAGTTCGATCCGGTAGGACCTATATCTGCAGCTCAACAGGTCACCCTTCCAATCCCCACCAGCCCGGTTACCAAGAAACTGTCTCGCATACCTTAGGGGACTGGAGATGGTATCTCGGGGGTAAGGGGATGTACCTCCCTCCACTTCTTACCAGTTTTCCTAAGGTATTAGGATTGGGTAATGTATTTAAAGAAGAAACCAAATTTTTCTAGTAAAATATGTTTATTTGAGAATACTTACCCAATCATAATACACATACACCCTCCCTGCCTCCATGAAGTTATGTCCATAGAGAGAGGGCCTGCCACTTCAGTAGTAACTGATATATTCTTAGGCTTTGCCTCCAAGTCTTATACCTATTGGGTGATAAGCCAGCATGACTGCCACATAACTCGGTAGACAACTTTTAGCTCCCTTTAGCTAAAAGTAGTATCTGGGAGGGATGGATTTGTGAGGTAGTTCACCTAATTTATTATGATTGGGTAAGTATTCTCAAAGAAACATTTTACTAGGAAAAATTGGTTTCTGTTGTCTGCTGATCTTCCTGTCCTAGTTGATGATGTTATAGTCCTAGTTACTGGTGTTCCCATCCTAGTTACTGTTAACCGCTAATGTCATGTATGTTTAAAGTTGTATCAGTTATATCAGGGACAACATGCTCCACCTAGGATGAAGTATGTATTAGTTTGTAAAGAGACACATTTGTAAGAAAGATGAAAATATTTTAAGGAAACAATAATAGGTTGAGGGTGAAAACTAAAATTTAATGAAAGCAAGGCCTAGAGTGAAAAATTCCATGGTGCTGCCATTTCTGGTTCACACAAGAATCAAACATGTTTTTAAAGGGCAAAATTTGGTGATTTCTTAAAAGATTATGTCAGCTGAGAGGGATAGTTAAGAATTTCACAAATTTTGTACGTTTCAACTTCAGTCAAACCTTTCTCAGACAGCTAGCTCAGGGGTGTGACAAAATGGTTTCCTATGACAGGTGGCTGCTTGTTTCTAGAAGAATTTGGTTTAGGGGACCATGAAAATTAAGTAATGGAACCTTGGTGGACTTGTCTAAGACAGTTGAGTATTGGAACCTTGGTAGACTTTTGTAAGACAGTTGGTTAATAGAGGTGATGTGTAAGACAAACGTTTGTATTTTCACCTATTGTTCAGTCAAGTTACAGTAATATACTTTTTATCATGGTGTCTAGATCACCTATGTCAACCATCATAAAGACTAATTTTATAGACAACATTAACTTCAGGGATACTTTCAATTCAGGTATATTGACATGTTATACGATTCAGCCATATTTAATAATCAGGTCAGAACAGTAAAACACTGCGTAGGTTTACATGCTTAATATCTTTACATACTTACATTTAGTCGGCATTCATAAATACATATGCTGCACAAGTGTTATTTCACTGTCTTTACTAAAATTAGAATTCCTTGTAAACAAGGGTTTACTTTCATTGCTGTTTGCATAACCTAACAGTGTATGTGGTTCTCTGTGGCTTTGTTTGATTTAAGACATCAAGCTCATTAACAATTTATAAAATATACAATTGAATGAAACGTGGAAAACCTAAAAGTTTTGCTAATAATTCACCCAACCCTTAATTTGCCACTTGAAGTTTCTGTTGTATATGATAAAAACAAATATTTTAAAAATTGTAATGTCAGATCAAAGTCACATTTACATTTCCAGGAAATCCAGTTCTTAAACTTGTGTTCCATTTACATTTCCAGGAAATCCAGTCCTGAAACTTGTGTTCCATTTATAAGAACAAATTCTTAATCTAGATACTAGAATGTGACTAGTTTATGTAATAGCTCTACTGGACATAGACGACCTTCAGGGGTATCTCTTATCCATCTGTCCATTAGCACAAGTTTGTTGTTGCTGCTGCTCCTCCTAAACCACTTGGATTGCCAGGAAGCTTTACACACTTGGAAGATTGCCAGGAAGCTTTACACACTTGGAAGATTGCCAGGAAGCTTTACACACTTGGAGGATTGCCAGGAAGCTTTACACACTTGGAGGAGGATTGCCAGGAAGCTTTAGACACTTGGAGGAGGATTGCCAGGAAGCTTTACACACTTGGAGGATTGCCAGGAAGCTTTACACACTTGGAGGATGATTGCCAGGAAGCTTTACACACTTGGAGGAGGATTGCCAGGAAGCTTTACACACTTGAAGGAGGATTGCCAGGAAGCTTTACACACTTGGAGGATTGCCAGGAAGCTTTACACACTTGGAGGATGATTGCCAGAAAGCTTTACACACTTGGAGGAGGATTGCCAAGAAGCTTTACACACTTGGAGGATTGCCAGCAAGCTTTACACACTTGGAGGAGGATTGCCAGGAAGCTTTACACACTTGTTCATCCCATGATCTAGTTAGTTCTAGACGAAATGGTGCTGCTAACACAGCCATTATGGCTACCATGGTGGCAATCTTGAAAATCATATCACAACTAATCTTGAATGGATGGTGTGGGTATCATCATAGGGTTTTCACTAAAAGACTTCTTATGATAGTTGGTCCTAAATAAATCAGGCATCCAACATGTCCACTACAACAGACATCACTGACCAGGCACCCAACATGGCCACTACAACAGTCATTACTGATCAGGCATCCAACATGGCTACTACAACAGTCATCACTCTTTAATCCTCCTACATGGGATTTCCACTGAAAGACTTCTTATGATGTTTAGTTGCTCAAAAATAAAATGGTGCTGATCAGGCATCCAACATAGCCACTACAACAGTTGTCACTGCTTAATCCTCCTACATGGGATTTCCACTGAAAGACTTGTTATGATGTCTAGTTGCTCAAAAATAAAATGGTGCTGATCTGACATCCAATATTGCCACCACAGCAGGCATCGTGAAAATCTTACCGCTACTGCATCTGAATGGATGGTCGTCATATCATTTGATTGTCACTAAAAAACTTCTCATGGTGTCTAGTTGGTCTGAATAAAAATGGTGGTGCTGTTCTGAAGTGCTTTATGACTGCCATGACAACCATCTTTGAAATCTTGTAGCAACTCTTCCAGAACAAAAAGTTGTATTGACATGGGTTTTTCACTAAAAGGCTTCTCATGATGTCTAGTTGATCCTAGGTGAAAATGGTGCTAATCGGGGGTCTAATATGGCTGCCATATTGTCTAGCTACAAAATCTTGTTATCACTACTTCTCTAAAAGGAATGTGTTTTTCTCTTTAAAAAAAGGCTTCTTATAATGTTTTATTCATCCTAATTATAATGGTGCTAATCTGATTTCCAGTATGTAGCCATCTTGAAAATCTTGTTTTTGCTTTTTAAAGGGAAAGTAAGTTTGATGTAGGGCTTTCATCAAAAGAGTTACTTACTTTGTCCACAATGAAAATTATTTACCCTCAATATGGATACTATGGTGGTTTATATTGTTGTCTCTACTCCTTCCAAGTGGATGGCTATATCAACATACGGTTTTCACCAACACATTTCACATGGTACCTAGTTAGTCCTAAATGAAAATGGTGCCAGTCATACATCCAGTATGACTGCCATGATGACCATCATGAAAATCTTCCTGTCACAATTCCCCCAGAGAGGATGATATCATGACATGAAATTTTGGCCAAAAGACTTGCATTGATGTATACTTTGTCTTAAATGGAAATGGTGCCAAATTGAAAGTCAGATCAACATGGGGTTGCCACCAGAAGACTGGTGCCTATCTGACATCCAATATGTCCACCACAGCAGCTAGTTTGAAAATCATTTTAAAACTATGGAGTACAAAAGATGCATTCAGCATGCAGCAGTTGAAAGGAATAAATGGTCATCTTCATTTCCTGGAAATTCTTTTCACACCGTAGAGTGCCATTCCCTTTAAGGGACTCATGTTTTCATTATTTGATGCCAAATTTTATACTAGTGTTGTGATGCTTTTCAAATCAAATATAGACACTTATCCTGACATATGTTCACTGTAGCTATTGTACTCTTGTGTTATTGACTTCGAGTGATTCTGTGGTACCGTATGTACTCACAAGTTGAGTCAAACTGAAAGTAACAAAGATCCTGATCTGCCATAGCATATTGTGCCTGCAAATCAGCGTCTGTGTTGTTTGTTCTTCTGATTACTCCTTATAAACTGCACAGACCCAGATCTGCCATCACATGCATTATGTGATAGCAGAGCAGGGTCTGTGCAGTTTGCACTGGTTAAATACTGTTGCTGAAACTTACTGGTCAGATAACCAGGTATAGGTGAAAACAGCAGTGAAAGCTTTGTATGGTCAGGTAAAGCAGGTGTTAGGTAAGAACAGCAGTTAAAACTATATATGGTGAAATAGGCAGGCAAATATACAGATAATACAATTTGTGTAGTAAAAATTAGGACATTTAGAAACATTGTATTATTTCATGTTATTTTGATGGTAAAAACTTGATCTATAATGTTGATGTAAAAAGTTGCTAGTTTTTGCATTCATTTACTTAGAGGGTATACAGAATTTTCCACTTTTTGCATTCATTTACTTAGAGGGTATACAGAATTTTCCACTTTTTGCATTCATTTACTTAATAGGGTATACAGAGTATGCCTAGGAACTAGACTTTGATATACATATTCCTCCCAAAAACACTTGAACTCTCAAGATTGTCATGTTGTTCTCATTGTATAACTATAGTTCAAATTCTTTGTAATCATGAATATAGTCTTAAAATTCACTAAGCATGAAATAAAGTTTGTAATCATAATTTTTGTCTCAAAACTCGCAAAGTATAAAATTCGAGTTTTCAGGATACAGGACCTATACTTTAGGGACAGTAAAGATTGTAGTTGTGTCAGTTTTTATCCAGTTTGTGCAACCTTTTTCTTTTTATTCATTAATGTCAAACTTTTATGTATAGGATTACTTGTTCTTATGGACAGCTATTATTAAGGAAAGCAACAAAATTGGAAAAATTAAGACACGGCTAAAGGTCTGTTTTAATTTGCCTGTAATGAAAAAATGTTCTTAATTTCCTATTTTTTAATTGAAGCAAATGTCAACCTTTATATTTTAGATTTGTAAAATTGTTGAAGTGTTTATAAACTGTTTACTGTATTAGTTATTTTGAGTATAGGGCATATTGGTACATATTACAGCCATTAAAACAGTCATTTCATGTTCATTTAGAAACATAATATCAACTGAGATAGCCTTGGTCAGTGTTATTTTTTATATCTTACTATGGACATTTATATTGTTGCACAGAAATATTTTATGATACTTATTTCTGACAATTTTAGGGCATAAAAAGTACAAGACCACCGCAACACAGTTTTGTTGATGTTTTGTTGAAAATTGTTAATGAGAGTATGAATTGTACAGTGTTATGTTGTATTTTTCATCTAATATATGTTCAGATGTAAAAATGCTCTCTAGGTGAATGTATGTTTTTTCCTCAAATGACTGTTACATTTAAAACTCTTACCAAAATTCATCTCCTTTAGTTAGTCAAAAAGTAGGCCACTGTACTAAAATCATTATCAGAGGAAATCAAGCTAACATTAGAACATGCTGACCAGGTCAGTCACAGTTGGGGCAAGCTCCCCAATTGTAGTAAGTCTTCTTACATTTAGTTTTTAGTAGTTCACATTTATTGTTTGAACATAGCAGTGTCAGCCCATGCATCCCTGACTGACAGAAAGCATTTGTCAACATATATTAGGCATGTGCAACTTCTCCAGGGTGCAGGCCAGAAAGTGATTTTTAAATGCACCCATATGATGTACAGGTAACTAGATAAAAGCAGGCTGCAGGTTGTAGGTTGCACATACCTATCATATATCATCATTTCTGTATTGACATATTGTTTATTTTATCAGCTCATCAAGACAATAATGATAAAAGTAATATTAAAAAAAAAGGCTTAGTTTTCTACATACTTGTCTTTGTTTTTATTTAAATTTATCCCAAGTTAAAAGTCAGTGGATAAGATGATAGTGTAAATTATTTATTTTCATGGTTATCAAATGTTTTGTTTGTAGGGAATATTTTGAGTGGTTTTAAATTCATGGATATACTCCTGACAGGGAAGGGGCTTATTTTGTTGTCAAAGCTTGATCACATTTTTATCAGGTCACAGTTGTACCTCTGGTGGGGCTCTGTTCTCACAGATTGAGCATTCATCATCAGGTCACAGTTGTACCTCTGATGGGGCTCTGTTCTCACAGATTGAGCATTCATCATCAGGTCACAGATGTACCTTCTAATGGCAAAGGTGTTCCTGTTGTTTCAACAAATTGATCATTATTCATCAGGTTACAAGTATACTGTAGATGGGTAAGGGGACCCTGTTGTGCAGATTGATCATTGATCATCATGTCAGAGACAAACCTCTGATGGGGAAGGGGTTTCTTTTGTTTAGCAGAGACTGATCTCTCTTTATCAGGTCAAAAATGTATGGGGTAGGGGCTTCTGTTCTCACAAATTAATAATTGTTCATCAGGTGGCACATATACCTTTGATAGAGAAGGGACTCCTGCTGTTCTCACAGATTGATCATTTTTTCATAAGGTCATTATCTTTGTCGAGTTTTACATGAATCTCATGTTTTTAGTCAACTTTTTTAGTTGCATCACCATAACTTTGTCAAATAATGGAAACAGGATATGAATCAGTAGGTCACCACTTGCGTTACTGTATTACAGGATTCCACTTGTCATACATGAATGTAGTAAAGTACCAGATGTATACTTGTATCAGTATGTCACCATGACGCATCTGTAGCATCTTGTTCTTCAAAAAGGACACTTAAATCCTGTCAGTGTGTCTTGTGTTGACCGTGGATATGAGGATCTGTAACAGTAGGTCAACAGCCTCACAACAGTAGGTCATCAGCTTGATATGAGTGTCCTTTCTTCAGAATGATTAGGAGACCATTCAAGGAGTTGTATCTGAGGCAGCCCCAATATTCAGGAAGTTTAACATCCTTAAGTACTTCGTACTTGTATAGTACAGTCACTTCACACATTTCCTTATTATAAACACTTACTCCTGAGCTGTAGATCTTCACTTCATAATAGGACTATTGTTAATGTGCAATACAATTTCTCAACCCTATCATGTGAAAGGCATGGTGAGAGAGAAATGGTCTGTTTGGCTGATTAAAAATGGTCATTGGATCATACAAATTGGGCACTGTCAACTGTTCGAAGATTACAAATAGTCACTGGATCACACAACTTGGGCGCTGTCAACTGTTTGATGTTTTCTTGTTCACAGGATGCATACAGGCATCTAGTTCTACTTACTGGAGAGGAAACAGTCACTTTGGCATGGATATAAATTAAAAGCAATTAAATGTATTACTTTGGGAAGATAAATAGGTCACTGTGATCATCTAACATGCACAGGTTACTTCTTTTATTTTACAACCATTAGTCACTATAACATTGCCCAAAATATAAAAATGGGAACTGACAGAATATGAAACACAGACCACAATGACCAACTTTAGATCTGATGACGTCAAATTCATATGCATAAAAGTAAAAACAGGATCAGTGAAATAGTGATACTGAAGTCCTAAACATAAATGTAAACAGTTCAAGTACCAGTGAAACAGTGATGCTGAAGTTGTAGACATAAATTAAAAATTTTGAGGACCAGTGAAACAGTGATATTGAAGTCCTAAATATAAATTAAAAAGTTTGAGGACCAGTGAAACACTGATATTGAAGTTAAACATAAATGTAAAAAGTTTGAGGACCAGAGAAACTGATATTTTAGTTCTAAACATAAATGTAAAAAGTTTGAGGACCAGTGAAACACTGATATTGAAGTGGATCTTATTGTGAAGATTAAACATTTCAACTAAAGTAAAATACAATTCACAATAACCTTATTTTGAACTGTTGAAAGAAATTATCATTAGGCTGCATTTACATAACTTAAAAGGCCAAAAATGGAGATCATACTGAAGGTTACTGTTACCTTATTTAGAAATCTAAGGGCAGAAAGAAGAGTTTATGTATGAAAATTATCGTTTTGCAGACAACCAAATTCAGCATATGAAAATTATTGTTACACATTTGTGTGTAATTTGGATTATTAATGTAGCATTAACAATATTTCAGTCATATCACTACAGTGTCACTGCAGTGTGGCAGTTTATTGTGATGTCTAGCACTGAGGAATCATGCCACAGACATGTAGTACAAAGTCCCACCCAGTCACATTATTCTTACACTAGGCCAACCATTCCTAACACTAACCTCTTTTGCTGAGCTAGCGAGGCAGCTACTAGTACCATTTTAGAGACTTGGGTATGACTCAGCTGGAGTTCAAACTCACAACCTCCTGCATCCAAGGCAGATGCTCTAACCACTTAGGCCACAAAAGTGGGTTTATATGGGCTACACATTATGCAGTTAACATAATTCAGGGTGTGAGAATCAATAGTAGGATGAATAATAATCCCATGAATGCAAGCAAGGACATGAGTAGCCCATGAATACTAGTAAGGACTTTGTGTAGCCCATGAATACTAGTATGGACTTGTGTCACCCATGAATGCTAGCAACTTGTGTAGCCCATGAATGCCAGCAAGGACTTTTGTAGCCCATGAATGCTAGCAAGGACTTCTGTAGCCCATGAATGATAGAAAGGACTGTGCAGTCCAATTGACTGAAGAGAGAGATTTCAATGTACTCTCTTTACCAAACTGCTTGAAAACTGGATGCAAGTTAGAATCATCATGCAAAGTAAATGTAGTTTTATATAACTTAAATGGACTAGTATTCCAGATGAAACATATGTTGGACTAGATTTCCAGATGAAACATATATTGGACTAGTGTTCCAGATGAAATACATTTCAGACCAGTGTTCCAGATAAAACACATAATGGACTAGTGATGAAACATATCGGACTAGTGTTCCAGATGAAACACATAATGGACTAGTGATGAAACACATGTCGGACTAGTGTTCCAGATGAAACACATGTTGGAATAGTGTTCCAGATGAAACACATGTTGGAATAGTATTCCAGATGAAACACATGTTGGACTAGTGTTCCAGATGAAACACACAATGGACTAGTGTTCCAGATAGAACACATCAGATGTGTTCCAGATGAAACACATAATAGTGTTCCAGATTAAACATGTCAGACTAGTCTTCCAAATGAAAGACGTATTAGAGTAGTGTTCCAGATGAAACACCTGTTGGACTAGTGTTTCCGGATGAAACTTGAGACACAGACTGAATCTGTGGTCCGCATGTGCCTTTTGCTAATCACACTTCTTAATTTTCAGTATTTGTGGGTTTTTATTTTTATTTTCTATCCATTCATCCATCCATTACTTCTGTTTTCAGGTCAAAACTCAAGACAATTTCAAATATTTTTAAGAAATTTGTACAAATATTAGACTAGTATTTCAGATGTGCCTTTTCACAATTCTTCATTTTCAATATCTGTAATGTTTTCTCCATTTTACCACGATTTCAGCCATCATACACGTTTCCAGGGCAAAATTCCAAAGTTATCTGTATGTTAGACTATTGAAGAATATGTGCATTTTGCTACTCACATTTCTTCTGTGTCAATATTTTTAACATTACTTTGTCCATTGGTCTGTTTTTCATCCATCATTCACAATTTAATTGGGGCCCCTGAGTGGCTGAGTGGTCTAAAGCGCTCACCATTTCGGATCACTGCCATCTCACCTCAATCCGCGTGGGTTTGAGTCTCGGGTTTGGCCAATGTGGGTATGTGAGAAAGCTTGCTAGTAGCTTCTCGTGGGTTGGTGGTTCTTTCTGGAGTTTTCCCAGGTTCTTCCTCCACCATTTATACTGGCCGCCATGTATAGCCTATCTTGTGCTGAAAAATGGCATTAAACCCTAAAACAACAACAACAACACAATTTAATTTTAAGAGCAAAACTACAAACTTCCTATATATGAAAAACTTCAAGCATCCTGTTTCCTAGAGGACATATTTTCTGGGATGTGGAATGTAGGTAACACTGTATTTTTTTTTTCTGTAATTTTTGTTATATCCCCCAAATATGTAATGTTGAGATAAAAAGCTATCATTATTTCTGTTCATCTATGAAATATTTTCGTTTCTGGAACAGAACTCTCAAAGTGTTCAAGATATTTCAACCAAACATTTTAAACATGTCAAAAGCAAATTATGTAAAGGTAATTTTTGTTGCTTAAAATTTTCTACATTGAAGTATTTTCTACATTATGATGGAAACAAAGTGTAGCATAAATAGTAGATACATTAAACTGGATATAATAAAGTCATTAATTAAAAAAAATTGGTTATTGTGACATACTTTCCCTACTGGGCTAGTTTCCAATGGTTGTTGTCACATAGTTTCCCTACTGGGCTAGTTTCCAGTGGCTATTGCCACACAGTTTCCCTACTGGGCTAGTTTCCAATGGCTGGGCTAGTTTCCAATGGCTGTTGTCATAGTTTCCCAACTGGGCTAGTTTCCAATGGTTATTGTTACATAGTTTCCCTACTGGGCTAGTTTCCAATGGCTATTGTCACTTACTTTCCCTACTGGGCTAGTTTCAAATGGTTATTGTTACATAGTTTCCCTACTGGGCTAGTTTCCAATGGTTCTTGTCACATAGTTTCCCTACTGGGTTAGTTTCAAATGGTTATTGTTACATAGTTTCCCTACTGGGCTAGTTTCCAATGGTTCTTGTCACACAGTTTTCCTTTTGGGCTAGTTTCTAATATTTGAAGGAAGAGTTCCACGAGTATTCTAGTGCTGTAACTGAACATGTACCAATAAGACAAAAGGATTAATGCCATGCTTACTTGTAAATGACTCATTGATGAATAATAAGTAGGTCACTTTGACCTATTTTTGCCTGCATTGGATCACAATGAAACTAAGGGGGCAGGGGCCAGTTTTTATGCACAAATTTAATGCCACAATCACCGGCCTAGTATAAAAAAAATCATAAAGATAAAATACACAAGTGAGGTCAGAAAGGTCCAGATTATGGGATACCTATATTAAAACAAATTATAAGAATATTATCCACTTGACCAGAGAAGTCAATGGCAGTTCATAGCAAGATAAGTTTATGCACCCCAACCCCAAATTTATACCTGCAATTTTCACGTCTGAAGGTCATTTTTGATGCCATGTGATGCTCACAGTGCAAACTCGAGCCTTTTTCTTAGACGATAATTCTACAAAACAGTGTGTACTAAACAGGCCGATGCAATTGAAAATAGCTGTCATCCAAGCTGTTTTTGAGATATTCTACTTGCCCTGAACCCACATGTTTATTGCTATGGGAGGCTATGTTACGAGTCTAGGCTCATACAAAAGTAACAAAGAAAAGAGTGAAGCCAACAAGCTTTGTAAATTTTAACAGAATAATTTATTTCCCTAGAAAACAAGGTAAAATTATGAAAAAGGACTTACTGTTTGTGAATCTAATCCAAAAATTAATCCTAGAATTTAAAAATATAAGTCCTATCACTAAAAAGTTCTAATTGAATCAAAATTCGAATCCCGATGAAGTTCCAAGAAGGAAGGCGATGACGTCTTCTATAACTTGTTCTGTGTTGTCGTGTGAACAGTTCCTTGTTGAATCACTAAAAATAATATTCCAGCTTTAGAATTCCAAATAATTTTCAGTAAATGTCTTTGTCCAAGAATTATGATGAGCACTAGGTAAAGCCTCCAGGGAAAATAAATTATTTTAAATAAAAACTCCAATTCAAACTGACAACAACAAAATAATACTTTTGAGCCCGAAGGGATGAATTATGACTAATTGAAATCACTATGAAACATCAGTTTTAGCTCGCAATTTTAGATCACATGATGGGGTCACGTGGTCACTTAGTTTGAACGGCGTAGTAACACCACAGGTCGGCTGTCACATATGCCATGGACGAATTTGATTCTACTGAACAAATCTATAAGATTAAATAAAAAATTTTTAAAAATTGTTTACATAGAACTGACACGCAAGCCAAGTATGACCTTGATTATGACCAATGATTTTCACTCTAGGAAAGAAATTTTTAAAAAAGTTGTTTACCAATTCTGAATCAAGGTCCAGAACTAGGTCAGCTAAAAATACAATGTAGCAATACTGGTTATTTACCAGGTCAAAACAGAATTGAACTGAATTTTCCAGAAAAATGTCAAATCCAGTGAATAAAGTTATCATTACAATAACATGTAATGAAATAAAAATAAAACAAAAAATTTAAAACTAACACACAAGTAATTAAATTACATATATGTAACACTTACCCCCATAAAGAAAAAGAAAGATTTATAAAATAACGCTTTCTTTTTACCATATGTTAATTATACACGAGGTAAAAAAAATTACATAAGAAGAACTCTTATGAATTATACAAAGTGTACATGAAATAATATTTCTATAAATGGGAAAGTGCATCTGCTATTAAATTGTCTTTTCCCTTGATGTGCCTGATGTCAATATTATATTCCTGTAACAACAAACTCTTAATAATCTTTGATCTTTGATTTTTTTTTTCATCTTGTCAATGAAAGTAAGGGGGTTGTGATCACTAAACACAACAATTGGAGAAGGAGCTGAACTAATGTAAACTTCAAAATGCTGTAATGCCAATATTAAAGCCAAACATTCCTTCTCGATTGTTGAGTAATTTCTTTGGTGCTTATTTAATTTCTTAGAAAAATAGCACACTGGATGATCAACATCATTTCTATCTTCTTGAATCAATAATGTTCCAAACACAACATCACTTGCATCAACAGATAGTTTAAAAGATCAACTGAAATTTGAAGCTGTAAGAACTGGTGCACTTTTAAGAATGGCCTTTAACTTGTCAAAAGCCTCCTGACATTTCTCAGTCCAAAGAAACTTGTTTTTCTTGCTCAGTAAATTTGTCAGAGGTTCAGCAATATTAGAAAAATTGGAACAAAATTTCCGATAGTATCCAGCCATATCTAAAAATCGTATCAGTTGCTTTTTACTGACAGGCACTGGGAATTCAGAGATAGCCTTGACCTTAGCATCTATAGGTTTAACTTGTCCATGTCCCACAATATGTCCTAGAAATGTTACACAAGCACGGCAGAACTCACCTTTAGATAAATTGATTGTCAAACTTGCATCAGTGAGTCTGTCAAAGAAGTTCCGATTTGTTGCTAGAAGTTCTTTCCAGATGTCATTGTAGATGATGACATCATCAATGTAAGCATCACAATTATCTAGACCAGAGGTAATCATATTCATCAAATGCTGAAAAGTACTTGGTGAACCCTTCATCCCAAATGGCATCACTTTATATTGATAAAGTCCATCTGGAGTCACGAATGCCGAAATTTCCTTTGCCCTTTCCGTTAGTGGAATTTGCTAAAATCCTTTCAGAAGGTCAAATTTGGTGACATACTTGGCATTTCCAATTTTATCAATGCAGTCATCGATTCTTGGTAATGGAAATGAATCTGTTTTAGTCACACTGTTCACCTTCCTATAATCAGTGCATAGGAACTTTATGAGTTAAAAAATACTCATCAGCAGCAAGAGCAGCATTTTCCAAGGTTTCGATCTTATGCTCTTCAAGAAAGGTCTTAATGTCACTAGGGACACAGTTCTTGAACTCTTCAAGTAATACAAGTTGTTTGAGACTTTCATAATCATGTTCAACTTTCTTGGCTAAGCACCATCTATCAAATAACTGCTCTTTTTCTCTTGCAAATTCGACATAAGTTTGTCCAGCTTCATTTTTATAGTTCCTGAATTTTTGCAGATATGCCTCAGGAATTAACATAACCCTTCAAGATGCATTCCTTAACCAAATCATAGTCAGAACTTTGCTGTACTGACAGGGATGCAAAGATATTTCGGGCTTTACCATAAAGTACACACTGCAATAATCAAGTCCAATGCTCACCTAAAATTCTTTGTAATATCAAAACTTGAATTTGTATGTGGAGTGGGAATGTGTCTTTCACTTGCCAGCTCTGTTTCTTTTAACTTAATTTGAAATTCCCTCTCATCCTTCTCACTTTGCATCTGTTTCTCTCTCTCCTCTTTCTCTGATTGTAATTGCATTTGTTCTTTCTGTAATTGCATTTGTCTTTCTTTCTCTCTTTCTTCTAACTGCATGTTTATCTTTCTCTTTCCTGTCTCTCTCACTCCTTCTACTTGTAACTGCATTTGTTTATCTTTCTCTCTCTCCTGTCTCTCTCTCTCTCTCTCCTCTTTCTCAAATTGCAACTGCGTTTGTTTCTCTTCTTTCAGAAGTTAAAGCTTCCTTAACTCTAATTCCATCTTGTATTTTAATTTTAATTCTTTTACTTTTATGTCAGAGTCTGATACAGACTTACTGATCGAAACCAAAACACTTTTATAGAAAACATTTTTTTCTACCAAATACTGGATCAAAATATTTTTTATTTCTTGCTTCGTAAAGAAGTTTTTGCCTCAGAAAGATAATATTTTCTAGCAAGTTCAAGCAATTCATCTTTTTTCAAACAATCCAACTGCTCCTGAGTAGGATTTGAAAGAAAGGTCTCCACTTTTGATGACATTGTGAAAAAGCCTGTTCATTCCACTAAAGATTTCAAACAAAATGTGAAATAATACTTGGGATTTAAAATATTCTGAAAACTAGGGGAATTTAAATTTCAAAAAACAATTTTCTGAAATATTTTAGCCAAAATTCATATATCTCAAGGACAAGGCCCCAATTTCTTTGTTACTTGTCTAGACTCATACAAAAGTAACAAAGAAAAGAGTGAAGCCAACAAGCTTTGTAAATTTTAACAGAATAATTTATTTCCCTAGAAAACAAGGTAAAAATATGAAAAAGGACTTACTGTTTGTGAATCTAATCCAAAAATTAATCCTAGAATTTAAAAATATAAGTCCTATCACTAAAAAGTTCTAATTGAATCAAAGTTTGAATCCCGATGAAGTTCCAAGAAGGAAGGCGATGACATCTTCTATAACCTGTTCAGTGTAGTCGTGTGAACAGTTCCTTGTTGAATCACTAAAAATAATATTCCAGCTTTAGAATTCCAAATAATTTTCAGTAAATGTTTTTGTCCAAGAATTATGATGAGCACTAGATAAAGCCTCCAGGGAAAATAAATTATTTTAGATAAAAACTCAATTCAAACTGACAACAACAAAATAATACCTTTGAGCACGAAAGTATGAACATGAATTATGACTGACTGAAATCACTATGAAACATCAGTTTTAACCTGCAATTTTAGATCTCATGATGGGGTCACGTGGTCACTTAGTTCGAACGGCGTAGTAACACCACAGGTCGGCTTCACATACACCATGGACAAATTTGATTCTACTGAACGAATCTATAAGATTGAATAAAAATTTTAAAAAATTGTTTACATAGAACTGACATGCAAACCAAGTATGACCTTGATTATGACCAATGATTTTCACTCTAGGAAAGAAATTTTTAAAAAAGTTGCTTACCAATTCTGAATCAAGGTCTGGAACTAGGTCAGCTAAAAATACAATGTAGCAATACTGGTTATTTACCAGGTCAAAACAGAATTGAACTGAATTTCCGGAAAAATGTCAAATCCAGTGAATAAAGTTATCATTACAATAACATGTAATGAAATAAAAATAAAATAAAAATTTAAAACTAACACACAAGTATTAAATTACATATACATAATAGGCTAGCTCTTCTTCCTAGTTGACTATTGGTATTTCACTATCTACATACTGCAGAGTAACTATGCAAGGTGTACATGACTGACATCAATTTCAAGAACAACACAAGCCCAAAACACCCTCACAAATATATCCATAGCTCTAATTAGTAAACAATAATAACTTAAAACGTCACACCATAGCCTTAAGTTAAGAAATTTGCCAGGGGCCAATTTACGAAACTAGCCTCTGCCACCTTAAGAATTTGGCTGAAAATGGTTTATGTCAAAAGTTGTGTGCATATCACATATTTAGACATTGTCTAGTAAAATGGTATAAAGGAAAACTTTTTGTGTGTGAAACTAAAAATGGTATTACGCTTTTAGAAAAGTGACCACTTTGTGGCAAAATGCATTACAATGTTCACATTGTGAGTTATGACTGACTGCATTTCATGAAAGCTTTCAAATTGTTTGCAACCTACAATGCTTTTAGTCTTTGTTTATCACCACAGCATCAGGACAGAATCAAAATTACTTTACAATGCTTCATGAATGTCAAGAAGAGATTTGGAAGTTATACATTTTAGGAGTGAATGACAGAAATGCTATGTTAGTTGCCAGTGACAGAAGTGAAAAATTTGTATAAACTCTTCTAGCAAACTAAAATAAATCACACATTTAAGTAAATAATGTGCTTTAGAAGTACTTTTAGACCGATACAAAACAAGCAGTTCCTAACCTTTCATTATCATTCTAGAGATGCTAATAGCAGCATCAATGTTGTGTGGGTGTGTGTTGGGGGGAGGGGGGGTAATCACAACAACCGTCTAGCTAGTCTGGAGAGATCAAAATTTAATTAATTAACATTAGACCATGCTGGAATATTGATCTACTGATGTGTGGGACCCTGGTAAACTTACAAAGTGACATATCAAATAAATTAATTGATACATAGCCACAAAAACTGACCATACATATATAATTACTCAATACAATTTAACAGAGAAATTTCTTCTCAGACACCAGTTCACTTACAACTGACTTTAATGATTTCTGGAGTTTACAAAATCGTAGTAAATAATAAGATAAGGTATGGAACAAATATTTACAGTGGAAAATTCAGTTCAAGAAGCATTTCAACTGCTTGGCTTTTAATAAGCACATACCATAAAACATCTCTTGCGGAAACTAAATCTGTCCGTCAAAGTCACTTTCTTGTGCACTTATATCAGAATGAGTATGTGGATGAGATTCAAGCTATTGTTTCTTTCAGCATGACTAACCGATTAATCCTAGTCTTTTACCATGCAAACTGAGACCTGCAAAAAGAAAAGAAACAAGTGATAATGATGTACTTTTAGCATTCAGTGAAAACATAAGAATTTCAGAGGAGAAACTGTATGTGTATTGTCAAATGCATGAAACTGCAACTTAAATTTTAATCTTTTTCTCCTTTGTTAACTGTACCTAGAAATTTCAAGATATATGCATAACATTGATATTTTTCCTATTATCACCCAAGTGTGAGATATGAATCTCTTATGTCAACTTCACAGCGGGGTCATGAAGGTTGAAACTATGTCGGTGTGCTAAAACTTTCATTTTTCTCACCAAAATATTGCAAGCAATATGCCATATGCATCACCATTTCCAAGACCATTCCACTGGTGACATTCAACATTCATAACAGTATGTTTATATATGATTCCTCTGAAGTCTATCTGCTCCTGTGGAGTTAAATTACTTTTAAGAATGCATGTTGACATGTTATGCAATTGTTTCTGTGTGTCTGTACTGAAATATGAATAATATTCATAAAAATAAGAGTGCAAACCTTGACAACTACAGAAAGAGCAAGACAATACATTATGGTCCCTATTATGTTTCCACATTTAGTAAGTTAAGTCCAAAATATGCTACTTTGTCATGATGTAAACAGTTCTCACATAGAGGTACAAAACACAGTTACCTCACTCTCAAAAGAGCATTACATATAACACTAAGTGATATATGAAAAAAGGAAGGAAATAAAATGAAGCTAAAGCATAAAAACTATTTAAATATATACAAAGAAACAGAAAAGTATAATAGATGTGGCTGACTGCACTAATAAAAAATATCAGATTTTCTTAACGGGGCAGGGGCCAGTTTTTATGCACGAACTTAATGCCGCAATAACCGGCCTAGTATTAAAAAAATCATAAAAAATAAAATAAGTGAGGTCAAAAAGGTCCATATTTTGGGATACCTATATTAAAACAAATTATAAGAATATTATCCAATTGACCAGAGAAGTCAATGGCAGTTCATCGCAAGAGAAGTTTATGCATTCCAACTCCAAATTTATACCTGCAATTTTCACGTCCGAAGGTCATTTTTGATGCCATGTGATGCTCACAGTGCAAATGAAAGCCTTTTTCCTAGACGATAATTCTGCAAAACTGTGTACTAAACAGGCCGATGCAATTGAAAATATTGTCATCCAAGCCGTTTTTGAGATATTCTACTTGCCCTGAGCCCACATGTTTACTGCTATGGGAGGCTAGCTCTTCTTCCTAGCCGACTATTGGTATTTCACTATCTACATACTGCAGAGTAACTATGGAGGGTGTACATGACTGACATCAATTTCAAGAACAACACAAGCCCGAAACACCTAGTTCACAAATATATCCATAGCTTTAATTAGTAAACAATAATAACTGAAAAAGTCACACCATAGCCTTAAGTTAAGAAATTTATGAAACTAGCCCCTGTCACCTAAGCAATATCTGGAGCAAGCTACATGAAGATGTAATTCCTATAACTAAAGTAATGCATGGAGACTTAAAAATTTTAACAGTGGGTAGAACAGTTTTTAGTTTAAGAAAAGTTTGTCACTCCAATATGCCTTTCCCTGGGCTGGTTCAGAATATTGTAAAGAACATCTTGACCAAGTTCTATGAGGATATCATGCCTAGAGTTAATCACAAGAAAATAAAACTTAAACTGAACCCTCAGTGTGAATGACACTTTACAGTACTGGGGTACAAGATATGTTCTTCTGTACTTTGTACAGGCAAGCTAGAAAAAAGGAATGACATTTGACAGTGCTGAGGTATAAGATACGTTCTTCTGTACTTTGTACAGACAAGCTAAAGAAGGAATGATGCTTGACAGTGCTGGGGTACAAGATTAATATAGGAAAAAAAAGGGAATGACATTTAACAGTGCTGGAGTACAAGATATGTTCTTCTGTACTTTGTACAGGCAAGCTAGAAAAAGGATTGATACTTGGGTTACGAGATATTTTCTTCTGTACTTTGTATGGACAAGATAGAAAAAGGAATGATACTTGGCGGTACTGGGTTACGAGATATTTTCTTCTGTACTTTGTATGGACAAGATAGAAAAAGGAATATGCATCATCAATGTTCAGAATACCATGTGTAAGATGAAACATTTACATTATTAAATCTTGAAAATTTCCGATTTTTGGAAAATCATATACTTCTCATAAGTTTCTGAACATTTAAATTGGGGCAAAATTGATAATAATATATATAATTTATCAGATTAGTGAACAGCTAAGTTTTCATTATCTGGCCTTAAGCTATTCTGGTCAAGGGCCATCAATCAATTTCATTACAATTCACTTCATCACAAGTCATTGTGGAACAATGTGGCTGGATGCCCCTTAATTTGGGCAATGAATCCACTTCATCACAAGTCAATGTGGAACAAAGTGGCTGGATGCCCCTTAATTTGGGCAATGAATCCACTTCATCACAAGTCAATGTGCAACAAAGTGGCTGGATGCCCCTTAATTTGGGCAATGAATCCACTTCATCACAAGTCAATGTGGAACAAAGTGGCTGAAATGCCCCTTAATTTGGGCAATGAATCCACTTCATCACAAGTCAATGTGGAACAAAGTGGCTGGATGCCCCTTAATTTGGGCAATGAATCCACTTCATCACAAGTCAATGTGGAACAAAGTGGCTGGATGCCCCTTAATTTGGGCAATGAATCCACTTCATCACAAGTCAATGTGCAACAAAGTGGCTGGATGCCCCTTAATTTGGGCAATGAATCCACTTCATCACAAGTCAATGTGGAACAAAGTGGCTGGATGCCCCTTAATTTGGGCAATGAATCCACTTCATCACAAGTCAATGTGGAACAAAGTGGCTGAAATGCCCCTTAATTTGGGCAATGAATCCACTTCATCACAAGTCAATGTGCAACAAAGTGGCTGGATGCCCCTTAATTTGGGCAATGAATCCACTTCATCACAAATCAATGTGGAACAAAGTGGCTGGATGCCCCTTAATTCGGGCAATGAATCCACTTCATCACAAGTCAATGTGGAACAATGTGGCTGGATGCCCATCAATTAGGGCCATGAATCCACTTCATCATAAGTCAATCCACTTCATCATAAGTCAACGTGGAACAAAGTGACTGGATGCCCTTTAATTCGGGCAATGAATCCACTTCATCACAAGTCAATGTGGAACAAAGTGGCTGGATGCTCATCAATTAGGGCCATGAATCCACTTTATCACAAGTCAGTGTGGAACAAATTGGCTGGACAACCCTCAAATTGGGAAGAAAGATATAGCCTGGAGATAATAAAAAAAACATCGTAAGATTTTATTGGATTTTGAGTTTTTATTGGAGAACACGTCAATTATACAAAATAAGTTTTTCTAAAGTTGTTTAAAAACATGAACATTTACAAGCAAAACAACATATGACATGAGTTAAAACAAAAAAGAACATAATGGACGTTAAACTGGGAGACAATATTTATAACTTAGGGGACAAAGGGCAAATACAAGATGGAAATAAATGCAACATGAAACACTAAGTTACTTCACACATAAAGCACACTTGTGTTACAAGATATAGAACAGAATACAAAAATATATTAAGATGTTATTACATATCAAACAAAACACATTTAACAATTACAGATAAAACAATTAGACATTTAACAATCAGACATAAAACAATTAAATATAAAACAATTAGACATAAAAAACAATTAAACATAAAACAATTAGACATAAAACAGCTAAAAATTTCCAGAAAAAATAGAATATGATTATCCTTTATCACAGAATGGAAGTACTGAAATTAATCACTTACAGATTTTATATGCTAGACACATTATTTATTTGAAGTTTTAAATTTGCTAGTGTACATGTAGTGGGATGGCACTGCATGTCCTGGACCTGAATCATTTACAGATTTTATATACCAGACACATTTTTTATTAGAAGTTTTAAATTTGCTAGTGTACATGTAGTGGGATGGTATTGCATGCCCTTGACCATAATCACTTACATGAATTGCTGTGATCTGTACAAAATACAGATCCTCTTTGAAACTAACCTAATACGGTGGAAAATCACAGGAGATGAAAACTGAATTGGTCTGATAAGTGTTTTGGAGCCAAGTTGAGTGTGACCTTCCACATGAAACAGCATCTGTTGTAGATAATCTCTCAATTATTACTTCGACACTTGTGCTGTTGAAGCATGTTGACAGTGTGAGTAACATAGTGACAGTTTATAATTTTGTGCATGTTGTTGTATTTTTGGAAGTCTGTAAATACAAGTCTTCGGTAGACATTACAACAATAATTATATGGGATGATGCAATTGTTGGACAACATTTTCCTAGTATGGGATGGGATGAAAGAAGAAACATATTTTGCAATCCCAGTATATACTTCTAATTTGCCAATTTCTTTCTGTAAATGTTGTTTGAAAGTTATGTTCTTATTTAAAGTTATACCTAAGTATTCAGTGAGTTCTGAATGTTGCATTTAACAGATATGCTAGTCAGTAAGTTTTGCTTCCTTTTTGAAGACCATAGGAAATAAGAATTGGTTTTGCCAATGCGGCAACTTAGTATGTTGGCATTCAGCAAATCATAAACATTATTAAGCTACAAATCATAGACATTAGTAAGCTACAAGTCATAGACATTAGTAAGCTACAAATCATAGACATCAGTAAGCTACAAATCATAGACATTAGTAATTTACGAAACTAGCCTCTGCCACCTTAAGAATTTGGCTGAAAATGGTTTATGTCAAAAGTTGTGTGCATATCACATATTTAGACATTGTCTAGTAAAATGGTATAAAGGAAAACTTTTTGTGTGTGAAACTAAAAATGGTATTACAAGTCATAGACATCAGCAAGCTACAAATCATAAATATTAGTAAGCTACAAATCAGACATTAGTAAGCTACAAATTATAGATATCAGTAAGCTACAAGTCATAGACATTAGTAAGCTACAAATCAGACATTAGTAAGCTACAAATCATAGACATTAGTAAGCAACAAGTCATAGACATTAGTAAGCTACAAATCAGACATCAGTAAGCTACAAATCATAGACATTAGTAAGCTACAAATCAGACATTAGTAAGCTACAAGTCATAGACATCAGTAAGCTACAAATCAGACATTAGTAAGCTACAAATCATAGACACTAGTAAGCTACAAATCAGACATTAGTAAGCTACAAATCATAGACACTAGTAAGCTACAAATCAGACATTAGTAAGCTACAAATCATAGACATCAGTAAGCTACAAGTCATAGACATTAGTAAGCTACAAGTCATAGACATTAGTAAGCTACAAGTCATAGACATTAGTAAGCTACAAATCAGACATCAGTAAGCTACAAATCATAGACATTAGTAAGCTACAAATCAGACATTAGTAAGCTACAAGTCATAGACATCAGTAAGCTACAAATCAGACATTAGTAAGCTACAAATCATAGACACTAGTAAGCTACAAATCAGACATTAGTAAGCTGCAAATCATAGACATCAGTAAGCTACAAGTCATAGACATTAGTAAGCTACAAGTCATAGACATTAGTAAGCTACAAATCAGACATTAGTAAGCTACAAATCATAGACACTAGTAAGCTACAAATCAGACATTAGTAAGCTACAAATCATAGACATCAGTAAGCTACAAGTCATAGACATTAGTAAGCTACAAATCAGACATTAGTAAGCTACAAATCATAGACATCAGTAAGCTACAAGTCATAGACATTAGTAAGCTACAAATCAGACATTAGTAAGCTACAAGTCATAGACATTAGTAAGCTACAAATCAGACATTAGTAAGCTACAAGTCATAGACATTAGTAAGCTACAAATCAGACATTAGTAAGCTACAAATCATAGACACTAGTAAGCTACAAATCAGATATTAGTAAGCTACAAATCATAGACATCAGTAAGCTACAAGTCATAGACATTAGTAAGCTACAAATCAGACATTAGTAAGCTACAAGTCATAGACATTAGTAAGCTACAAGTCATAGACATCAGTAAGCTACAAGTCATAGACATTAGTAAGCTACAAATCAGACATTAGTAAGCTACAAGTCATAGACATTAGTAAGCTACAAATCATAGACACTAGTAAGCTACAAATCAGACATTAGTAAGCTACAAGTCATAGACATTAGTAAGCTACAAGTCATAGACATTAGTAAGCTACAAATCAGACATTAGTAAGCTACAAATCATAGACACTAGTAAGCTACAAATCACAGACATCAGTAAGCTACAAATCACAGACATTAGTAACCTCACAAATCACAGACATTATTAAACTCACAATTCATTCAGTAAGCTATAAATCAGACATTATTAAGATCACAAGTCATAGACATTAGTATGCTCACAAATCATAGACATTAGTAAGTTCACAAATCACAGATATTAGAAAGCTCACAAATTATAAACATTAGAAAGTTCACAAATTATAGACATTAGAAAGCTCACAAATCATAGACATTAGTAAGCTCACAAATCATAGACATTAGTAAGCTCACAAATTATAGACATTAGTAAGCTCACAAATTATAGACATTAGAAAGCTCACAAATTATAGACATTAGTAAGCTCACAAATTATAGACATTAGTAAGCTCACAAATCATAGACATTAGTAAGCTCACAAATTATAGACATTAGAAAGCTCACAAATCATAGACATTAGTAAGCTCACAAATCAGACATTAGTAGCTCATAAATCATAGACATTAGTAAGCTCACAAATCAGACATTAGAAAGCTCACAAATCATAGACATTAGTAAGCTACAAATCATAGACATTAGTAAGCTCACAAGTCATATACATTAGTAAGATCACAAATCATAGACATTATTAAACTCACAATTCATAAACATTAGTAAGCTCACAAATCGGACATTAATAAGCTCACAAATCAGACATTAGTAAGTTCACAAATCATAGACATTAGTAAGCTCAGAAGTCATATACATTAGAAAGCTCACAAATCATATACCTTAGTAAACTCACAAATCATAAACACTAGTAAGCTCACAAATCAGACATTAGTAAGCTCACAAAAATCACAGACATTAGAAAGCTCACAAATCATATACATTAGTAAGCTCACAAATCGTAAACACTATCAAGTTCACAAATAATAGACATTAGTAAGCTCACAAATGAAAAATGTTAATAAGCTCACAAAGCGTAAACATTAGTAAGCTCACAAATCAGACATTAGTAAGCTCACAAATCATATACATTAGTAAACTCATAAATCAGATACATTAGTAAGCTCACAAATTATACACATTAGTAGGCTCATAAATCATAGATATTAGTAATCTACAAGTCATACACATTAGTAAGCTCACAAATTATAGACATTAGAAAGCTCAGAAATCACATATATTAGTTGGGTCACAAATCATATACATTAGTAAGTTCATAAATCATAGACATTAGTAAGCTCACAAACCATATACATTAGTAAGCTCACAAATCACAGACATTAGTAAGCTCATATATCAGACATTAGTAAGCTTGCTAATCATAGACATTAGTAAGCTCACAAATCATAGACATTAGTAAGCTACAAATCATAGACATCAGTAAGCTCATAAGTCATATACATCAGTAAGCTCACAAGTCTCACAAATCACAAACATTAGTAAGCTCACAAGCCATAAACATTAGTAAGCTCACAAGTCATATACCTTAGTAAGCTCACAAGTCATTGACATTAGTAAACTCAAAAATTATAGACATCAGTAAGCTCACAAGTCACATATTAGTAAGCAATTCACAGACATTAGTACAAATCATAAACATTATTAGGTTCACATGTCATAGACATTAGTAAGTTCACAAATCAGACATTAGTAAACTCACAAATCAGACATTAGTAAACTCACAAGTCATAGACATTAGTAAGCTCATAAATCATAGACATCAGTAAGCTCATAAATCATAGACACTAGTAAGATCACAAATCAAAGCCATTAGTAAGCTCACATGTCATGTACCTTAGTAGGTTCACAAGTCATGTACATCAGTAAGCTCACAAATCAAAAACATTAGTAAGTTCACAACTCATATACATTAGTAGCTCACAACTCATATACATTAGTAAGCTCACAAATCATAGACATTAGTAAGCTCATAAATCATAGACATTAGTAAGCTCATAAATCATATACATTAGTAAACTACAAGTCATAAACATTAGTAAGCTCACAAATTATACACATTAGTAAGTTCATAAATCAGACATGAGTAAGCTCACAAATCAGACATTAGTAAGCTCACAAATCAGACATTGGTAAGTTCACAAATCAGACATTAGTAAGCTCACAAATCATAGACATTAGTAAGCTATAAATCATAGACATTAGTAAGCTCACAAATCAGACATTACTAAGCTCAGACTGCAAACATTTTATCAACATTTTTGTCAGCAAAGTAAAAACAGTATCATCCATGTACATTTTTGCTTCAGCTTCTGTAAGAGAAATATGTAGATCATTACTTAAATAAAAAAACAAAAGTGGTCACAAGATGGATCCTTGTGGAATACCTGCATTTATGATCTTTGAGTTAGAAAGGTACTAATTAACCACAGGAAGTTGATTTTTGTTTTGATATTCACCAAATCACAGCAATTCAGTGTGTACAATGTGTCACATTGTTAATCACTTTAAGAAGTCCAAATTCCATAGAGTATTCCTTTCTAAGACCAGACTGAACCATGAAGATATCAATATATTTAAAATATGAGTAAAATGGAGAATGATCAAATTGCTCTAAATTTATGGAAAACAGAGCTAGAACATATCATATGGTCCAGATTTACAAACTTTCTTAAAATGGCTGAAACATATACAATTTTCCAGATGTTTGGAATTTCATCTGAACTTAATGAGATAAATTATGTATGCAAGACTTTCAGAAATATCAGGAGCACATATTTTCAGGTGTCAACCAATCACAAGGGAGCTTCTATCTGAATGGCCACTTTGATTGGCATGAAGTTGAAATGCAATATCAAACTCAAGCTCAGCAGTTTTTTTTATTTCCAGGCCCGGTCAATATACTGCAGAAATAATCCAAGCAGAATTTGCTCAGAAAGGAGCAGAGAAAGCAGAATATTTCAAGTCCACACTTAATGTACAGTGTGCCTCTCACAAACTACATGGACACTAAAAATGCCTTAGCATGCACACATATTTGGTTGTTTGGGTTGTAAGAAAAAATGAAATACCAAGGACATCTGCAACAAACATCGTATTCTATTATTATTGTATCAAGTAGGATACAGGTTGTGTCAGTGAGGTATGGGCAACAAGAAGCAAGTCTTTGAATCTACGTTGTGGTGTGCCAATGGAACTTTGTAACATAATCTATGGAGCAATTGTAGTGATATAATTAAGTTACCACATGGTAGTGTGACATTGGGACTTTGTAACATAATCTAGGATATAGTTAGGTTACTATACTGTAGCATGCCATTAAAACTTTGTAACATAATCTATGGAGCAACTGTAGTGACATAGTTAATTTACTACAATGTTGTGTGCCACTGGGACTTTGTAATATACTATTGGCACTTTGTAACAATCTATGGAGCAACTGTAATGACATAGTTACTACATTATTGTGTGCTACTGGGACTTTGAAATAGGCTACTGGCACTTTGTTAACTTAATCTAGGAAACAAATGTAGTGATATAGCTAGGTTACTATATTGTAGGGTGCTGCTGAAACTTTGTAACATAATGCAGGAGCAACTGTACTGATATAGTAAAGTTAATACACCGTAATATGGTACTGAAACCTTGTAACATAATCTAGGGAAGAACTAAACTGATATAGTTAAGTTACTACATTGCAGCATGCCATTGGAACTTTATAATTTAATCTAAGAGAAGATGTTGTGATATAGTTAAATTACAACAATGTAATACACCAGTGGAACTTTTTGTAACATAAATCTTGGGAGCAAATGTACTGCTATAGTTAAGTTACTAAACTGTAGTATGAAACTAACTCTGTAACATAATTTAGGGAGCAACTGTAGTCATCAACTATCACACTGTAGTATGAAATTGGAACTTTGTAACATAATTTAGGGAACAATTGTAGTCATAAACTATCACACTGTAGTGTGCCATTGGAACTTTGTAACATAATTTAGGGAGCAATTGTAGTCATAAACTATCACACTGTAATGTGTCATTGGAAGTTTGTAACATAATTTAGGGAGCAGCTGTACTGTCATAGTTAAGCTATTACATTGTAATGCCATTGGAACTGTAATGCCATTGGAACTTTGTAACATAATTTAGGGAGCAAATGTAGCTATAAACATTCACACTGTAGTGTGCCATTGGGACTTTGTAACATAATTTAGGGAGCAGCTGTATTGTCATAGTTAAGCTATTACATTGTAATGCCATTGGAACTTTGTAACATAATTTAGGGAGCAAATGTAGCTATAAACATTCTGTACACTTTGTAGTGTGCCATTGGGACTTTGTAACATAATTTAGGGAGCAGCTGTATTGTCATAGTTAAGCTATTACATTGTAATGCCATTGGAACTTTGTAACATAATTTAGGGAGCAAATGTAGTTATAAACATTCACACTGTAGTGTGCCATTGAGACTCTGTAACATAATATAGGGAGCAACTGTAGTGTTATAGTTATGCTACTACACTGTAATGCCGTTGGGACTTTGTAACATAATATAGGGAGCAACTGTAGTGTCATAGTTAAGCTACTACACTGTAATGCCTTTGGAACTTTGTAACATAATATAGGGAGCAAAAGCTACTACAGTGTAGTAAGCATAGTACTGACAACAAAGCTTGTTTTGTAGAACATCAGAGACTAACCAGCTAATAGTTTGCTGAACTTTTACTGTTATACTGACCTCATTTCACATTTAACTATGGCATAAGGAAGCTGGCACATTTTAATGATCTGCCCTGCTCTTTGCACAATTTTTATTTCATAAAACTATTCATAAAGAAAAGAATACAACACACCTTAAAAACTTTATTATTTATTATAGGCAGGCACAAGAAGATAAATAAATAAATTATAGTGTTGGGACATATTCTGTCAAACCTTATAACAAATTTCACATTGATGAATCAAGAAAGAAATAAAACATTTTGCTATAGAATGAAAATATTCTGTCAAACCTTATAACAAATTTCACATTGATGAATCAAGAAAGAAATAAAACATTTTGCTATAGAATGAAAATGCAAAGAAACAAGACAACATTCGACTCAGCGTAACTCTATGCATGTTGTTAAGGTAATGTTTCCAAATGTTTGCACACAAATGACACAAACAGATTGGAACATCTTTGTCTCAACTATGGAGTCTCTAAATAAAAATGAAAATGTGATCCAATCACATATTTTCTTGCTAGGATTAACAGAATATCTGACAGATATTATCTTAGAGGGATATGATGATTAAGCATCCAAACACACTTAGATCAGTTTTATTGAAAGTTTCACCAAACAGTGTGTACACTCTTCATAAATTATGGATACCTTATTCAAAAGTTTCCAGTACTCTGAAACTTTGCTCTGGAATAGTATTCCAGCTGAGATTAGAAATACCAGTTCTTTTTCCTTCTTCCAAACCCAATATATCCAGTGGCTTCAGATATGCAATTATGAGGCCTCGAGGTATATTAATTCTTCAGCTAACTGTGTTACCTTCTTTAAATAAAGTCATCATTATTATTATTATTAACACAGTCTTGCAAAGTTATTTGTACAAGTCTTATGGTAATTATAGTATCTGCATAATTTTACATCTGTTTGTACCCACCTACTACTTTAAAAAAAAGCACCAATGATAGAAAAAAAAAAATGCACAAAACTTCGTCATTTCATTCATCAATTTATAATTTTTGATCTGATAGATGCCATGGGGTCCAAACACTGTCAACTTGTTCGCAATTTGAATCAAATGGGAGTTTCTTTAGTAATATGGTTGCCATATTTGCATAAGTGGGTGTTTTCAAGCAACATACGTGTTTTATAGTTCATCATCTTTAATAATCTCAATAATTCTGTACATTTTGGAATTACATCTCTTTGAACACATGTATAAAAGAGTTCCTCCTTTTTATTTGTTCAATTTGTTTCAGAAATATTAAAATGAGACATTTGCAAATATTTGGACACAGTTTTTGCTGAAACAGACTATTCTAGAAACCAGAAAAGGACGAAGAGCAGTCTGTCTGCTTGTTTATATTTAGAGTTTCTGTTTAGTTTGCAACACAAATAAGCTGACATTGTTAAAGAACTCTTGGTGACAATCAGGTTTGAAATTATAAATTGATGAATGAAATGATGAAGTTTTTGTGCATTTTTTATATCCTTGATGCTTTTTGTTTTTAAAATCGGTAAGGATGTACAAACAAATGGAAGAGTGTGCAAATACTACAATCAGCAAGGTCCTGCTCTATGTGAGGTGTACTGGCTTTGATTACCTCTATGATGAAAAGCTGGCAAAATCTTCCTGCTTATAAATTACAGTCAATGATGTTTATATCATATATAAGGTTCAAAGTCAACATTGGCAAATTATCACATACATGCTCTTTAAGAAATTTTTATCATGATAGTAAAAAAACCCAACTGATCTCTCCATTGTTTATTTTGCAAAACACCAAATGGATGTAGAGACATAAATTTAATATTAGCTAATGAAGTTTGCCATCGGACTCTTCAGTACTGAAAGTACCTTAAATTACCAACTGGTGAACAATTTCATATTTTATAAAGATGAAACTAAAAGCTACCATAATCTGTAAATGTTAAAAACGTTAAGTGAAAGGATTATGATGTTGATGATGATGATGATGATGACTCTTCAATCAAAAGTTGTACTTTTACAATTAAAATATGCATATTGAAAGTAACTATCTATATCATTATTGCAAAGTATTTGCTTTAGAATTTTACTCTCAAAAGTTTTTGTCTGTGGATAATGAACTTTCCACATAGATTCGTAAAAGTATCTATGGATTTCTACATTCAATATTGCGGAAAATACACTCTACACAATTCTTCAGCTGTATTTCTTCTGGGCTAAGGTTAGCACATAGTTTATATTTAGAAATAAATATTTGCTATTGTAAAATCCAGCAGAAGTAGAGTACTGAATGACCTGGGAAGGCAGCCTGTTACAATGCTGATACAAGTCCTACCAGATCATACTCAGCCCTCTGGGGTTAAGGCTTCCGAGGTCAAAGCTGAAGAATGTTACATCCAACCTCCATCCCATGACTTGGATGATGTCATTTAGGAAGCAATTGAGCTTGAATGCTAAGTTAGTGCCAGATGCCCTTGCCTTGTGAGACAATATCAATGAGAAACTGATCTGGGCATGGGTTAGTTCACTGAAGGCTGATCTTATAACCCACTGTATCCAGGTCTAAAGAGTGGACGTATCATATAACCCAACGTATCCAGGCTGAGAGAGTGGAAGTTGTATCCTTTTTATGATCAGATCACATGATCAGAACCCTGACAGGGTCCTGCCAGATGCCTCAGGGATAAAGGGTCTAAAGAATACAGTTTTAGGACAAAGAAATGGTATCACAGTAGTGGGAGCCAATTCTAGGCAATAAAATCTGGGGCCATCATGAAAGAAATTGAAACATGGAGAAATGGCAGGTAGTTTAGGTCAACCAATATCTCACCAATTCTGCCTGTTGTTGCTACAGGACTAAGAAGCAGGTCCTGAATGATACACAAGTCTCTGAATGGTGGGTCAAATGGTACCTTATGAAAGCATGTCAGAACCCAAGGAAGGTTCCAGTTTAGAAAAAGGGCCATGGCCTTCAGTCAAGACAAGAGAAACTTTGCAGAAAGCTGGAGAGGTCTTATTTTGTTCTATAAAGATTTCTCCCTTCCAGGGTCTGCATTTAGCAATGGGATGTCCAGAACTGGTCCACACAGTCTGCTGTGTTATGTCGGTATTGGCCTTGTAGCATGTACCATGATGGCATGCTGTGTGTCTGGTAGTTTGTGCCATGGTGGTATGCTGTGTCATGACAGTACTGGCCTGGTAGTTTGTGCCATATGGTATGCTGTGTCATGACAGTACTGGCCTGGTAGTTTGTGCCATGATGGTATGCTGTATCATGTCAGTATTGGCCTGGTAGTTCCTGCCATGATAGTATGCTGTGGGTGATAGTGGGGCTGTAACTCTGTGAAAAACCATGAAGGAACAGCATATGTATCTTTTCTTGAATGGCAATCTTTCTGCCTCAAGCAATTCAATCAGAAATTCTTGCAAAGGGAGCAGCGATAGCTGCAATGATGATAGTGTCCAAATCCATGTGTGTTTGTTTCTTGGCTCTCTCATCTCCCTGTGTTAACAGCTTGTCTGAAACAGTCATCCATCTTTCCTCATACAGTGGGAACAAACATCACAAAGTTTGAACTGCATACCATACAAAAATAAAAGTGTGGTGAGCTTGATTGCTTGCCCACCTCACATTCAATCCAGCACATTCTTGTAAATTTAAGAGCAAAACAGTGACATATACAGGTGCAATTTGTAAAATGCCATGCTGGCTTACTGTGAAGTGATGCTATGAATCCCCCAGAAATTCACAGAAATGGTCAAGTACAAAATGAAATGGTCTTATTACCTGGAATAAAAGATCACTTACTTGATATAAGCAACAGTAGGGGTCAAATACTAAATGAAAGTATAGGTACTATACACATTTGGGCAGATAAATTAAGATAGCACTGAATAGTAGATGAAGTCAGACAACTGACAACAGAGATTTAGTCAGAATATCAAATGAAGCATACTTTCTCAAGGTGAGAAAAATACAAAGTTATTCAGACTGATAAAAAGGCACAAAGTGGATGGTAATTGTAAGGCTTCATACAACAAGGCACAAAGTGGATAGTGCTCGTAAGGCTTCATATAACAAGGCACAAAGTGGGCAGCATTTGTGAGGCTTCATATAACAAGGCACAAAGCGGACAGTATTTGTGATACTTCATACAACAAGAAACAATTTGTGAGGCTTCATATAAAAGCATGCTGAAGAAGCACAAGTATATTAACAAGCATGAGTGGAAGTAACTGATATGAACTGGCAACAATCCTTCAATCAAAGGAAGATCACAACCATCAAAATTCTGTCTCTGATACCTCCATACAGACTTCAGAGGTAAATTTGAAAACAAAATTACTGATAACTGTTTAATACTTTTTTTTCACATTTCATAATTTAATTTTTGCACTTTTAGAAGCTTGTATTGCCTACACTGGCAAATTTAATTTTCGTATTTTAATAACTGCTTATGGTAGAGTACTTTGGACAAGTTGAGGGTCATTTCTCAAACACATGAGAACAGTCACTTCAATCAGCTGTCTGATTAAGACAACATGTTGCTTCCCTAATACCATATATAATGAAATTGCCATAGTAGTACATGAAATTAGATTAGAGGTATGCCATCATTCCCTCAATTGTAATTGCTGCAAAAGCACACAATTTCATTTTATACCTCCCCCTCCTTCCATAAGTGCAAAATAAATGTAGAGCTGAACCCCTAAATCCAAAGGGAGATCACTCTCATCTGACTTCCTTCTTGACAAGCAGATAGCATTTTACACTTTTGGCACTGAATGTCTTTTTAGCTTCGGGGTGGGTGTGTCTGTGGTAGTGGATGTTCTCCGAATGAATTATGCTTTGCTGATGTACCTGAAGAACCTAATTTACTCCAGCAATACATAAACAGTGATTATAAATATGAAATGGTCACCCTGAATTATACTGAACTACAGCCAATAAATATTAAAAAATATTTCTGCCATCAGCATACATATATGTAGGTATGTGTGTATGTATGTATGTTCAATCGTAAGTCACCAGTTAAAGATTATATTTCAAAATGATAAACTTATGGAAGAAAAGCTAACCCAGTTAAATAAATGCTTGCTTTGGCTTAGGTGGATTGGTGTTTAATGGAACAGTGACACTTGAAGGTTATGTATTACTGAGACAAATGAAGTAAAGTGCCTTACTTGAAACAAACTATGGAAGCCAATGTGGGCTGATCTGGTGGTAGCACTTGAACCTGGACCTTTTCTGTCTCAAATCAAGCATTCTACCCACCATGAAATAAATGTAAACATATTTTACTACAAGATAAAAAAAGTTATGACATTTTTAAAAAGTATATAAGATGTCTGCCCAAGATTCACCCTTTATGAGGTATGCACGAGTCAAGTAAGTCTATGCAGCCTGCCCAAGGTTCCCTCTTTAGGAGGTATGCACAGGTCAAGTAAGTCTATGCAGCCTGCCCAAGGTTCCCTCTTTATGAGGTATGCACGGGTCAAGTAAGTCTATGCAGCCTGCCCAAGGTTCCCTCTTTAGGAGATATGCACGGGTCAAGTAAGTCTATGCAGCCTGCCCAAGGTTCCCTCTTTAGGAGATATGCACGGGTCAAGTAAGTCTATGCAGCCTGCCCAAGGTTCCCTCTTTAGGAGCTATGCATGGGTCAAGTAAGTCTATGCAGCCTGCCCAAGGTTCCCTCTTTAGGAGATATGCATGGGTCAAGTAAGTCTATGCAGCCTGCCCAAGGTTCCCTCTTTAGGAGGTATGCATTGGTCAAGTAAGTCTATGCAGCCTGCCCAAGGTTCCCTCTTTAGGAGATATGCATGGGTCAAGTAAGTCTATGCAGCCTGCCCAAGGTTCCCTCTTTATGTGGTATGGCATGGGTCAGGTATGTGTATGCTCTCTGACCATGGTTCACCTTTTAGGAGGTATGTGGTCTAACTGTAAAAATGTGATGCACCAAATTACTAGTTTTTGTACTAAAACTGGACATAATGAAAACTACAGTGATTTGAATGTTTCTGTACACAATAATTAAAAATACAGTGATGTTTCTGTACACAATAATTAAAGATACAGTGATGTTTCTGTACACAATATTTAAAAATACAGGAATTTTTCTGTGCACAATAATTAAAAATACAGGAATTTTTCTGTGCACTATAATTAAAAATACAGTAATTTTTCTGTACATAATAATTAAAAATACAGTGATGTTTCTGTATACAATAATTAAAAATACAGTGATGTTTCTGTACACAATAAGTACAAATAAAGAAACGGACTGAGATGATACATGAAGCTCTCACAACACATATAAAAAGACACAAAAGTTAAATTTATCCATTCACTGAGAGGGAGACAGTATATTTGGCATGTGTGGTAGTTTTGCAAACTATTAAAAAACAATACTAGTCTGTTGAAATTACAAACATTTTGATACCACAAAATATCAATACAAAATAACCAGCCCTTGTAGCATCAATTAATTTGCTCTCACCATTCAGTAAACTTAACACTGGGTAATTGCACTACTTTTTATTTCATGCACACTGAATCAACTTTACTGTTGTTTCTGAACCCAAAGCATCAATTTGTCTGCACTGAAGAGTACACAGTAATTACATCATGGATTAATTTTAAATTTTGTCTGTACTGAACAGTACACAGTAATTACTCAATGGATTAATTATAAATTTCACTGAACTGAACAGTACACAGCAACTACATGATGAATTAATTATAACTTGTCTGCACTAAACAGTACACAGTAATCATATGATGGATTAATTATAATTTGTCTGCACTAAACAGTACACAGTAATTATGTGATGAATTAATTATAACTTGTCTGCACTAAACAGTACACAGTAATTATATGATGGATTAATTATAATTTGTCTGCACTAAACAGTACACAGTAATTATGTGATGGATTAATTATAATTTGTCTGCACTAAACAGTACACAGTAATTATGTGATGAATTAATTATAATTTGTCTGCACTAAACAGTACACAGTAATTATGTGATGAATTAATTATAACTTGTCTGCACTAAACAGCACACAGTAATCATGTGATGGATTAATTATAATTTGTCTGCACTAAACAGCACACAGTAATCATATGATGAATTAATTATAATTTGTCTGCACTAAACAGTACACAGTAATCATATGATGAATTAATTATAACTTGTCTGCACTAAACAGCACACAGTAATCATGTGATGGATTAATTATAATTTGTCTGCACTAAACAGTACACAGTAATCATATGATGAATTAATTATAATTTGTCTGCACTAAACAGTACAAAGTAATCATATGATGAATTAATTATAACTTGTCTGCACTAAACAGTACACAGTAATCATGTGATGAATTAATTATAACTTGTCTGCACTAAACAGTACACAGTAATGATGTGATGGATTAATTATAATTTGTCTGCACTAAACAGTACACAGTAATCATGTGATGGATTAATTATAATTTGTCTGCACTAAACAGTACACAGTAATTATGTGATGGACTAGTTATATTGGTTTTTTTTACATTTTTCTTCATTACAAGATCAACACATAAAAACTATTTGACTTACTCTGGAACGACATTTAGCAAAGCTGCATTATTTAGCAACTCAAAGCCATAATGTTATTTACAGTTACAACATTCATTATATAAGAATAAATATTTTACAGTAATCATGAAGGGTCTGAGTTAAGGTTAGGAAACTTGATCACAATGCATGAACAGACATAGTGAAGTGAAGGTTATTCATGCATGGTGTGTAAGCAATCTTCATCAGTCCTCTAGTTCAGTTCTTATATCTAAAAGTAGTTATAAAACAATAATGAATTTCAAGAAATAAATCTTAAATTAAGCTATATTTTAAAAATTGTTTACAAATACTGTCAAATCATACCAGAAGAACACATATATATAAAACTGACAGTGAAATCTCAGTGAAATTCACTGAAATGTCAGTTTTCACCAAAATGATGGTAATTCACCAAATTTTTCAGAGAAATTTGACTGAAATTTTGCTACAATTTCTGAAAATATCACAAAAAATTTTGATTGAAATTCACTGAGATTTTGCCAAAATTTCTCAGTAAAATAATAAAAAAGAGACAAACAGTCATACATACAATTATATTTTTTATAAAGGATATACAACATATCAATTTTTTGGGTTAAACTTTTATACAATTTTATGTTGTGCTTTGGTATCAAGGCCATTTGGGTAGAAAGCATCTAACTTATCAATCCAATAACTTTCCTTTACCAGTTTATTCATGTCTCCACACACAATATCTATTGGCATGAAAGAAAAATCGAGTAGAGAGTGATGATTTGTATTAAAATGTATTGAAATATTAGAGTAGAACTGAAGATCTCTATAATTTTTATATGAAAGTGATGATTATTCATTTCCTTAGAAACTTGCTGAAGTGTTTGTCCGACATACTGCATGCTATATTTTTTACAGGTTATCAAATACATCACATCAGTTGATATGCAGTTAGTTTTATAATGTTAAGAAAATACTTCTTTTGTACTGGAGCTACTAAAATATGTACTTTCTCTTATATCTGTACATTGAGAGCACCAATGTCTGTTACATTTAGATGATGAAAAATATTTTTATTTTCTGTCAGTTTAGTTCTAATTAAAAAATCTTGCAAATTCTTGGGTCTTCTATAAGCAAGAATTGGTTTATTTTGCAAAGTGTTTTTATGCTGTTTTTATTTTATAAGTTTAGGAGACTCCAATATTTATTAATTATAAGGCCTATATTAGGTAGTGAAGGGTTATATTGTATTGTGAAAGGAATTATATTTTTCTCTACTGTACATTTTGCTGTGTTTAAAAGCCTCTTGTTGAGTAAGATTACTGGCTTTGCTCAGCACAGAATCAATTACATGTCTATTTTGGAAATATGTTTTTAATTCATTCAACTAATTTTGTAATTGACAGTCATCTGAAACAATACGTTGGTGTCTTTTGGTCTGGCTATATGGTATACCGTTCTTACATGACATGGGATGACATGAAAAATATTCCACATATTGGTGGATATTAGTTTCCTTGACATGAAGATTTGTAGAGATAGTATTATCAATATTTTTTTTATTACATTCACTTCTAAAAATGAAACGTGCATACTAGATGCAGTATAAGTAAATTTCATCGTCGGGTGAAAATGATTTAGGCGATCAATGAATTTTTCCAGTTCTTCTTCTGAATGGTTCCAGATCATAAAGATATCATCTAAAAATATAAACCAAACAGTTGGATTAAACTTTTCATTTTTGAAGAAAATATATTTCTAATTTATGCATGGAAAAGGGAAGCATATGAAGACGTCATCTGTGTCTTTCAAAACATTTTGTGCCTGAAGAAGCATACAGTAAATGTGAAACTAGTTGCACAGAATTATCGCTGTTTGTGTTGTTTTTTTATCCCAATTAAAAACAGAATTATCGCTGTTTGTGTTGTCAAAAGTATCAGTGGGATTTTGTGATTGAAATTTCAGATTTTGCCAACATTCCTGAAAACATGAGATTTTGTGAATGTAATATCACTGAAATTTCAGTGCAAAAAAATTTGATAAGAAACAGTACTTTACTGATATAAAGAATGAACCTTTATTCCATTTTAATGTAATTTATTTTTTGTTTCTTGTACATTCTGAATGATTTTTAGCAAAACTTATATTTCCTGCTTCTGACAGCTATAATTTTATTGTTAATTTTGGAAACAATAATTTCTTTCCACATCTTTCCTTGTTATTTTTCCTTTAACTTTTGTTTAACTTGAATTGGATTTAACTGCTGTCAGATGACAAGATTGTTTTCCATTTTAAAGCATAATTCCACTTTTCTTCTGACTCAATATGATTATCCTAGATATGGACCTTATTTATATCATCTCCAAACTGTTTTCAAAAAATGGTCCTTATAACAGTATTCATTCCATATGGTCAAAAGTGTGTACTTGCCCAATGAATCTTTGCATAATGGAAACCTATGGGAATAAGCATGCTTGCCAAGCATGGCATTTCAAATTTTCAAGCAGGACACAAGTTTGAATAAAGGTTTGAAAACTGTGTGGAAATAAGAAGGACTTGAATGAAAAGTCGATGGGATGTAATTGGTCTATAAGAAACTAAATGCCAGGACTAGCATTTTGCGATTTTTGCCCAAAGATCTGAACTACTATTACCATCTCTATAGTAGCGACTAATGCGTTAGATGAGAAGGGTTTTACCTGGATGAATTCAGAATATATATCTCCAAACTGATTCACTTCCAGAATTTAAGGAGGGACAACATACAGATTTCTGGTGGGGAAGTGTTGATATTGTTACTAGATACCCATGTCTATCAAAGATGGCCATATTCTTGCCAAGTTTTCACAGCCCACAAATAGAATCATCCTTCAATGTTGCAAGTGATAAATTATTGTCTATATTAGGAAAATATGTTAGAATTCTGAGTACAATCAGTATAATTCTATCATAATAAAGGTTTGTTATGGCTGCTTATGGATCAAGGGCTCATTCAAGTGATCACAAGAGCATCAGTTTGTATATTCAAAAGTCAAGTCTGCAGTACAGCTCCCAATCTCGTGGATGTCATATAAGTATAACATCTGTATAATTTTCTTTCATTGACACTGAAGTATTCCAGTGGCTATTAAAGTGCTGTATAATTCATTTCCATTATTTCATTTGAAACCTTTTGAAATGTCTGTGAAAAATTACTGAAACTTAAGTAAAATAGTAAACTGATTAATCTGATTTAAAAGAAGACATTTTAATTGCAATAAACCAATTTGCCCTTGAGTATATCTACAGTATTAATGACAGTGATAGCAGGCATAAACAGACACTTATATTTCCATATAGTACTTAGAATAAAGCTGTTCCTTCTCTAAAAAAAAAACAATGCACATAAAAATATATTACAGCTGTATCATCATGCATCATCAGAGTAACATGGAGAAAGTGATGAGTTACCATTCTTTTATCTTATAACACAGTATGGTACAAATGATAAATGTAGTGAGGTTACTCCTACTTTCTGAAAAGCACTTCATTACATAAAAAGCAAATTTAGTAGTAAATTTTGTTTCTCTGAATATGCTTACCGGATCACATTATATTAAGATAAACGTTTTGCTATGTCCGAATCCAGCTCTCATGCTAATATGAAAACATCTTTTTACCTTTATAAAAATATAGACAAAGGGAAGCAACTCTTGATGGTTACCCCCCCTTCTATTTGCTAGGTGGCTACCAGAAAAACCAGTATAAATCGTTTTTTTTTTTTATTTTTTTTTTTAATTTAATGACATCTTAAACTATGACTGCATTGTGGTGAATATCGGAAGGGGTTGTTTGTAATCTGATCAGGTAGGTATTACAGGAGAAACTTGTTACCCCAAAAAATTTACTTTCTGTGGCCAATACATTACCTAATCACATTACAGTCATTAGAAGAATAGGTAAGAGGAGGAGGCATCATACCTCAGTGTCAACCAGAAGAAACATAATGCATGAACTTTTCCCAATGCTAGTTTAGCACAAAAGATGACAGGTATAGACACACGCACAGGAGATTCCTGTGGGATTCTGAACTGGATTATTGTCTAACCATCAAAAGTTTCCCAGGCCAATCTAGCAAATGTGCCAAATTCGTGTCTGGGTCAGGGTTATGCATTCATGACTGGGGAATGCCACTGTCTGTGCAGCAACCTGAGATTCAGTTCTCTCTTTAGCGAGGCGATTTGATACAAATAGAAGCTACAGAAGGTATAATAGGATTGCCAGTCAGTCAGCTGCCTCTGCTATGTCCTGAATTGAGACATTATGTTCAAGGCTGCTTGAAATGTTCATCAGCGTACCTCATTCTATGAAAGTTACACTGATTAATGTTGTTGTTTTGGGTGTATCACTATTTCCCAGCGCAAGATAGGATATACATGGCAGCCAATATAATTGGTGGAGGAAGAACCTGGGGAAAACCTTGGTAAGAACCACCAGCCCATGGGAAGCTACTGGCTGCTTTCTAACATATCCACATTGGCCGAGTCTTAGACTTGAACCCAGGCAAAGAGAGGTGAGATTGCAGTGATCGGTAAAGGTGTTTGCTTTAGACGACATTGCCACCGAAGGCCCCAGTACACTGATTAAAAATTCCCTTTAACCAAGTGGCCAGCACTCATGGGGTTATGTCTTGCACTCCTGCCTTCAGTGGTTGGAACAGTCCTTACATTTGATCTTGTCCATACATCTCAAGTAACATCTGAGGGTATTACAGGGTCCTGCAGCTTTGCATGTTGCAACAGATCAATCAAGGAGTGGGAACAAATTGTTAATGTTGATTGACTAGTGACAGCAACCTGTTCTTAGGAAAGAATCAGGCTGTGACTTTAGAACGACTGAACCATCAGAATGAAACTGCAAAATATTTAGATATATGGAAATTATATGTAACTCGCTCACTCTGCAGGTTGAAGTTGTGTTATCACAAATTGCAAGTCATGTATGATATCTGCTTCAGTGAGGGGCAAGATGATGACTCAGACTTAGACAAGCTGGGCCATGTCAAAATCTGGCAGAGATTCTATATGGGAATAATGTGAGTGAGCATGTCTGGGTATGTCAAAATTGGACTGCAAGTCAGAGACAGTGGAGGGGTTCAGAAATCAAAATCTGGAGGCCTTTGGATATGGTTTGGATGATCTATCATTTTGTGAGAATGGTTGGTTCAAATCTGGAGAAAAGAGTCTAGTCTGGCACTTCATGTGGGTCATCAGATGGCATGGCGGTGCATCACTGATGATTGATGGTTGACATGAGGAAGGAGAAACCGTCCCAGTGGCCTAAGTGGTTAGAACGTCTGCTTCAGATGCACGAGGTCATGTGTTTGAACCCTGGTTGAGTCATACCAAAGACTTTTAAAAATGGTACTAGCAGCTGCCTTGCTATGTGCTCAGCATTAAGTGGTTTGTGTTATAACTGGTCAGCCTGGTGTCGGGATAAGGTGACTGGGTGGGACATTATGCTACATGTCTGCGGCATGACGCCCCAGTGCTAGACATCACTATAAACTGCCATACTGCAAACACTGTAGCGATTTGACTTAAAAGTTTTTAAAGCTACATTCAAATCATACACAAACACACAGAGGAAGGAGAAACTATGTTCCTCTCTCTCCCGTACCAACCTGCCTGCAAAAATAGAGCCATAAGTGGTACTCTACAGTTTCATATTTGCACAGGATTAGATTTTAAATAAAATGAATTTTCTGGGATTTCCTTACTGGCTGTCCTAGATATTTAAAAAAGACCTTGTATAGAGTTATGACAGCATTCTCTCCTCTGTACATGTTGCAAATGCAAATAACTTACAGCTAACATAAGTACATAATATCTGTAAAGCCCCCATATGACCTGTCGCTGCTAAAAACTGCCATGGTGAACTCTCTGGCGACAATTGCCCCTTCTCATTTATATTTCTCAATATGGCCATGCCGAGATAGTAGACTGCACTGAAAGTTAAAGGGCAACTCTTGTCTTTTGCTTTCTCACCTCCTCAATTCGATGCCATAACAGAAGTGGTGAAATGTAAAGGAGGGAGTATATAGGAAACAATTGTGATCGTTAGCAGTCTTTTTGGCTAGAAGAAAAAATTCTCAGATGCAGAAAGATAAGTAGGGAAGAAGCTGACACAACGTTCCTTAATAACTATGATGTTGCATTAAAGACTTGTCTGTGTACTTTATCAATATCTAGACAAGGTACATGTCGAGAAAACATTTATTTGCATGGCTTTTTACCAATGGGGTGAGAAAGTTCCATTTAACTGACTCATCATAAAGGAGCTGTTGTTTACCAGAACTACAAATGCTCCAAGATATACCCGATAATATTTCATTCTTTAACCACTTTGGCAAGATTATGAAAGACGAGATGTTATCATTTTCTACATCTACCAAGGAATTGACCTAAAAGGTAGAACTGACTCATGGTGGAGGATGGCATTCTGACAGAGAGAAAATCCTAGAATTTTACTCTATCATTGCCGTGAACTAAATTCTGTCCATTCCATTATCAGATTGGCATGTTCTTGCATTCATTTCATCACCTCATCATTTTCCATCTTTCCATAGGGCTGGATTTTTAGGTTGCAAAGAAAAGGAATTATGTTAATGTAATGCAATCAGGTAATGCATTTACCTGAGAAACAAGAGTTATGTATTTAAAGTTGCTTTGCACTTTGTACCTAACTGTTCATTTGTAGGCTCAACATATTTTTTCGTTACACACTTAATTCCAGAAACATAGATTTAAGTTTTGCTTTAATTACATCTGATTTGTCCATTAATTTATCTGACTATCTCATTTCATTACACGTAGCATTATGTGAGTCATGAACCATAGACTAAATCAATTTCTCCCTATGTACTGGGAACCATGTACTGAATAAACTAATTTTTCCTTAAGTACTGGGGACCAAACACTGACTAAAACCAATCCATACATGTGTAATGGGAACCACAGATTTCTATATATGTACTGGGAACCACAGACTGATTAAACAAATTTCTCCTTATAGTAAGAACTAGACAATCCCTATATTATCATAAAAATTTGGTAGAATAATAATCATCCTGTTTGCATGTATTGGTATTCTGGGATTTCAAATAGCAATCCTTTTTTATCGTTGTTGTAAGGGACTTAATGTCACTATAATACATTGTAAAATACTTCATTGCCAAAAATACATTTACGTACACTAGTTTGATTATTTTCATTCACCACTTATCAGGCCCTTTCTTCACTAAGGAATGTCTCAAATTTATTTCATCTTTCCATAAATTATAATACTCATAGAACAAAATTTGCTTCTTTTAATTTTGATTACTTTGACGAGAACTAAGGAATGTCTCAAATTTATTTTATCTTTCCATAAATTATTATATTCAGAAAATTTTTTTTGCCTCTTTTAATTTTAAATACTTTGATGAGACCATTTTACTAAAAGCTCTATAGAAATCTATGTCTCACCTGTAAATATGTGCTTTGATGTATCACATATGTACATGATGTTCAAAAACTTGTTAGAAAATCTTGACATTGTTGGCCTGACTGCTATAAAAGTCATACCAAAGTCACCTCATAGCCAAGTAATAGAAAACCTCAAAGGCAAGTAATAGAAAACAATCAGTTTTTATCAATAAATCTATATAGAAATGAATATCTATAGAAATAAATATCTATAGAAATAAATATCTATAGAAATAAATCTATATAGAAATGAATATCTATAGAAATGAATATCTATAGAAATAAATATCTATAGAAATAAATCTCTATAGAAATGAATAGCTATAGAAATAAATATCTATAGAAATAAATATCTATAGAAATAACTATCTATAGAAATAAAAGGCTTTGAAAGAAAGTAGACAATGGAGACATTAATGAAAGTTGTAACTTGTGCCTGGTCCTCATTTTAGGATGCTGGCCATTGCTAGGAAACTGCATAAATCTGCTCAGTTTCTTTATTGTTTTTGGTAGCCAATTCAGTCTCAGATGTCTTGTTCATGATTTCTTCAAAAGGCTGCCTGGTAATGATACTTGTCAGGGCTCCCAAAAGAAATTTAAAACTGAAAAATTCAGAATATTTTTTGGTATTCACAGACTGCAGCTCTGATGTAAATTTTACAGTTCATACTTTGTATATTAATAATGCCTAATAAAACTAAGTTTGCACACAATGGAAAAAAAAATTGTAAGGAAATACTTCTGTTTAGAGGTTGTGAAAACAGTGTATTGTCAGCAAATAATAAAATGTTATTGTACAAAAACTGATAAACAAGAGAGCTAACTAGGCCTGATATCACTCACGAGGATTACGTAACTCAACAGCAGATTATTTCACTAAGCAGAATTATGTAGTACAAGAATACATACTATGTTAACTATTACCCAAATTTTATATCATGTTTATTTTACCTATTTTACTATATCTTTGTCACAATTCTTTCCAAACAGATGGCATAAACACATTTCTCACTCATAAATAAAGTCATCAAAGATGTTGATGATAATAATCCGAAAAGATAAAAAATATGGCTTTAACTGTTATGTATATCTATATTATCTGTTTAACTTTGTCCATGATTGTAGATTGTAAGAGCCATTTTGAAACAATATATTGCATTACTGACTTTTGTCTATGATTGCAGGTTATACTTTAACATAATGATTATTTGTAAACATCATGCTTACTTGGGCATGAGTTCAGGTCATTGGTTCTGCATGACTTTTGTCATGTTGTTCGTTAAAATTTAAGTAAACTGACATAACCTTGTTTATGAATTTGACGCAAATTTCCAATTGAAATGACCTAAGTCCATGGCATTTTGTAGTTGTAGGTCAGGTGACAGCCTGTATATAAGGATGAGCAAGTAAACAATTATTCATTCCTATTTTAATAACAGTCTTCTAGTTGTGTTCAGTTATAATTTGAGAGGAATTATTTATTCAAATTATTCATTGGAATTACAACATGCTCATTGACATTTTGGACTAAAACATTATTTTGGGATTACTGTGTGTTTATTCAAAGACATTCCAGATATCATTGTGATATAACACAGTACTCAAAGAAAATTTTGATTGGGCTCAGGGCCCGAGCTGGTGGCTTAAATTAACTCACAAGCCCTGACTGAAATTCCACAAGCCCAGAGAGTTCATACCTGTAAACTCTCAAGCTGGGAGAAAAACTTCCTGATTTTGGGAGTATTTCCACACCTACCTCCGAATCTCATATCTTCAGATTTTTCGCAGAGAACTCCCGATTATTACATTATGTCTGTCAATTTTCATTTCTCAGAAAAACAACCCATATATAAACAGATATATTGTATGCAATCCACAGATGCCATATTCTATTTTATCACTTGTGAATACTGTTGTGACCAAATAATTAATATCACAATACAAAGTTTTTTTCTCCATTAAAAAGAATGCTAAGAATAAACATTATTCATGTAAATTTCAGATTTTATAAACTCCTACAACAGTACTGCAGTAGAAAAAAAATATATAAAAAATAAAATTGTCACCAATTAGTTTCAATCCCATGAATTATCACTGTGAATGCTGTGTAATTTTCTCCGCAAAGAAAATCGCATCTCCATTTCCACCAAAGAAACTCAGCCAGTTAACACCTGACATTCCTCTACTGTATATGTAAAGTTTAATTACCATGATTAAATTAGAAGAAGGAATAAAACAAAATATACCATGCATTATATGTGCCCCCAAAGAGCTAATTCAGAGTAAATATTTTATTTAGTAAACAGTGTTACATGCCGTAAGAGTAAAACCTAAGGAAATAAGGTGGGATATGAAACGTGAGAAAAAAGTTACCATCTGTACAGTAACTTGTGACTGCAGATTTGAAGTGTTAAAATGAAGTCCTAGGTATCCTAAATTACAACAAAATAGGGCATCATTTATTTGCCAATCAATTGCTGGTGCTTATATTACACCTGTAAAACATGGTGTCTTTGAAGTATGTCCGAAGGGCAGTCCTTTTCACAAGAGAAATGCAATGATAAGGATTAACTGTTAATCAGCCACACTGGCTTTATTGTTTGTGTACTTAAGTCTAACATGCAGCTATTTATGCAGTTTAGCCACAGCTGACCAGAATGTGGAAAAGGGTGCTTGTCCTGGGGGAAAATATGGCGTTTCACAAGGAGAAATGGTGCATCCCATGGGCACTCGCACATTGGGGGCAAGGGGGTGGTAGCAGTAGTCGCCTCCCCCAATTTCACCTTTAAACATGTTTTGGTGGTTGACCGCTATGTGTCCCCTCCCCCCCGCCTTCAAAAAAAAGTTTATGTGGGTGCCTCTGGCACGTCCTTTGAGAATTCACCCCTATGGGACCTGGAAGATTGGTCAATATTTACTGAAACGGGCCCTTAAAAAATAACACGTAAAAACCTCCCCATTTTAGGTCCAAATCTCACTGACTTATTTGCTATTCTCCCTACTTGGCTTTTGAAAAGTTGACAGGTATGCCGGACTCCAGTTTCCAAAAGCCCAAACTTTCCACTTTTTTAATATTGTCACACAACATTGCCATAGAAACAATTCGAACATAAATTTAATAAAAATGAATTGCACTTGAACCCTATTCAGACAACTTAAATGTTCATGCTTTGCATTCTATATATGCAGTAAAATCCGACTTCAAAGAAACGTTGCTGCTGTTCACAAACTTGTAAAAATATAATGCAAAGCGGCCTAAACATTCTCATTCAAGGCAATAATATGCAATAACTTTTGTACTTGTACATGCATCAATCATTTCTTTCATATACCTATAATGCGTTGTTCCACTTCCTGATCCTACCTATGCAAATTAGCACAATGGGTTCACCCACTACAACCTTCAACACATCTCACTAGCTATTGTCAGCCAGTTAATGTGAAACTTTGATTTTATACCTGACCCACTATTTAAACTGCCCAAGGGATAGTTTTATATCAGTTCCAGTCATTACAGATTACCGTTTATACATACTACACACAACGGGCATAGACTGTTTTTTTGGGGGGGGGGGGGGGGGTTGCATTTTTTGTTTTATTAAGATGACTGAAAATTGTGTTTCCTCAAAACACGACTGTGTCAGGGGGTTTGGGAGTACAAACAGATCTCAATTTCACACAGGACAGTGGTAATCTCATTTAGATTATGGCATGCATGTCAACATCTTGAAATTTACATCTACTCATTTCATCAGCGCGATCAAAGTTTCCTCAGACAACACTTTTTTTGTTTTTCGACAACCCCAACGGGCACCTCACTTTGAATACAGGACGGGCCCCGAACTAAAATTAGAGGGGCCCCAGTCATCAGGCTATCAGATTTTTTGAGCACTGCATCAAGACCCTTAGCATACCAGCACATTCAGGACTATTGGCACATCAGTTCATTCAAGATTGGAATTCATTCAGAACACCACTGGAATTCATTTGGAATATTCTATACCTTTAGGACTTGTGATAAAACTTTTAGGATTATTTGGGACTTAAATAACAATCGTGTAAGTTTCTCTTCAATTTTCACTTTTGAACTTTAAGAATTAAATTATCTGTTGAATCTGATAAATCTTGTTAGTTTTGCATTTTCTGTTACTTTGTTTAAGACCATCAAGTCATAAAAAGCCCAGTTAATCAGATGCAGAATCACTTTATTAATATGCATATATCACACTCATTACTGAAACACTTCAAGATCATGATGACTGAAGCATACATTTCAAGTTTGATCACAATCAGATAAAAAATTAGATCTTCAAGAGCCATCCAAGATTTTGATGACATAAACTCATATTGCAAGTGTGATCAATACTGGATGAGAAATATGGCTTCCAATGGGGTAACAAGCTTAACCAATCAGATGAAGGATCACCTCAATAATAAGTGTGGATCTCACCCATTACTTAACTCATCTGAGATCTTGATAAGATAAGCATATATTCCAAGTCTGATCACATTCAGATCAGAATTACTGCCTCCAGAGTGGTGACCAGAACCACCAATCATATGCAAGGTTATCTCATTAACATGTATGGATCTCACTCATCAATGAATCCAACCAAGATCTTTATGACAGAAACACATTATCTACCAGCATTTATTACAATGAATACCTATTTTCTGAATTACTTTTCTTTCCAAACTTACAAATCATTAATTAAATGACAAACTCACAATAAATTAAATATTACTTGCTGTTGGGGTGACTTTAACCTTGAAAATATGTTACACTAACAGCTGTCAAACACATCTGAACTCAGCCAGCAGCCACTAACTTGTAATGTTTTCATTGCCAGATACATTGTTTTAAATAGATATTGATTGTAATAATTCAGATTGGTTGTGAGTCTGGACACTACCAGCATCAACGAAGACTTGGGTGGACATCCACTAATGAAAAGTTGCAGGTGTATCTTTTGATTATTTTTTCTGAAGAAAAAGCTCACAAGGTCAAGATTTGGGGGATACAGGACAAAAAACAAGTGGAAACCTGTGTGTCTCTGCTCAAAGTACAACACTGGAATCCTCATCATTTTTCAACACTGGAATCCTCATCATTTTTCAACACTAGAGAATCAAAAAACAAATCTAATTCAGGACTCATTCTGCAACTTTTGCACTATGGAATGAAAACTTAATATTATCCAATGAAATGAAAACTAGATTTGTTTTAAAAACTTGAATACCCTGACTGCAGACAAAAAGTCCAGACAATCCAAAAATCTGAGTCTTCAGTCATCTACATACTTTAGACATACCAAATTTAATTTGGCTAACAGAACGGGTTTTTGCATGCTTGTGCTTACAAGTTTGACACTAAAACTGTTAAGTGTTTAAGTCAGCAATGTTTTTAAAGCATAATCCAAAAATCACTCAAATGGCTAAAAAATCCAATCAAGCCATCTATGTATTATTAGAAACAATGCCAACTGAATTTCATTTGTCTTAGGGGTGACAGGACAGTACAACAAGACTAGATATAAAGAGATGTCAGTTGAGGGGTGACTGGACAGTTACAAACAGACTGGATAAAAGATGTCACCTGAGGGGTGAAAGGACAGTACAACAAGACTTGATATAAAGAGATGTCAGCTGAGGGGTGACTGGACAGTACAACAAGGCTAGATATAAAGAGATGTCAGTGGAGTGGTTACTGGACAGTTACAAACGGACTAGATATAAAGAGATGTCAGTTGAAGGGTGACTAGACAGTACAACAATGCTAGATATAAAGAGATGTCAGTGAAGGGGTTATTGGACAGTACAAAAAGAAGAGATATCAAGAGATGTCAGTTGAGGGGTGATTGACAGTTAAAAAATATACTAGATATAAGAGATATCAGTTGAAGGATGATTGGACAGTTAGAAATATCTCAGTTCCAATAATTTATTCTTGCTAATGGATAAGAACAAAATATTAATGTTACAGTTACATGGAATTTCCATGGGTTGCTGAAAATCTATGATTATATGCTGTGGGAGACAAACAATTCATCTATTTAACTAGCTTGTTGCTAAATGAGGCAACCCATCAAATGGAATTCATTCATTTTTGTAATTTAAAATTTTCATGATTTTACAAAATCTTACATTTTTCTTGCAATGTAAATTGATGGATTGGGGAAGGGGTGCTACTGTTCCTACTAGCCCTCTGTTATTCGACAGCTGAGTATTGTGCTCCTGTCTGGGCTCGATCATCCCATACAAAGTTAACTGCTGTCCAGCTCAACACAACAATGTGCATAATCTCTGGAACACTACGTCCTACTCCTTTACCATGGCTGCCAGTATTCAGCAATATTCCTCATCCACATCTGCGTTGCCAGGAAGCAACCACAAACGTGTTGGCTAAGGTCTATGCCAGTGAGAAACTTCCAGTGTATATGGACATCACCTCACATCCAGCAGTCCGCTTGACTTCAAGATGCCCAATCTGGTTAGGTCTGTTGCCAGAAGATATGATAACTATTATGGCATGGAGCATTGAGTGGCCTTCAGCAGATGTTGTAAACCACTCCCTAGTAGCTGAACCATGTCTGCCCATCTGTGGACCACAATGAACTGCTTTCGGACAGGACAGGGTTGTTGTGCAGTCAACCTTGTCCAATGGGCCAGGCCACTAACTCTTCCTGTTGCTGTGGAGCTCTTCCAACCATGTCACACACTGTGAACACCTGTCCACTGACAAAGTTCCCCAGTGGACTGCAGGCTCTGCATGTTGCTGATGATGATGCTGTTAAATGGCTGAGCATGCACTGCACATGATAATAATAATAATAATAGCTTATCAGCTGTATTCAGTGTATTAGCTGTATTTAGTGAATTACCCGTATTCCAAGTATTATCTATTCAGCATATTAACCGTATTCAGGGTATTACCTGTTTTCAGTGTATTAACTATATTCAGGGTATTAACTGTATTCAGTGTATTAGTTGTATTCAGGGTATTACCTGTATTCAGTGTATTAACTGTATTCAGTGTATTAACTGTATTCAGTGTATTACCTGTATTCAGTGTATTACCTGTCTTCAGAGTATTAACTGTATTCAGTGTATTACCTGTATTCAGTGTATTACCTGTATTCAGTGTATTACCTGTATTCAGAGTATTAACTGTATTCAGTGTATTACCTGTCTTCAGCATATTAACCATATTCAGGGTATTACCTGTTTTCAGTGTATTACCTGTGTTCAGTGTATTACCTGTATTCAGTGTATTACCTGTATTCAGAGTATTACCTGTATTCAGTGTATTACCTGTATTCAGAGTATTAACTGTATTCAGGGTATTACCTGTTTTCAGTGTATTAACTATATTCAGGGTATTACCTGTATTCAGTGTATTACCTGTATTTTGACTATTAGCTGTACTCATGGTATTACTTATATTCAGAGTATTACCTGCGAGTGACAATATTGTACTTGGAGTTGATAAACCAGTTAAACTGCTGCCACAGCGACATCTCTGAGGTCTCTTTCTGTATAAACCTATCCTGTAGCACCTGCTGGTACTGCCGTAATTTGATCCCATTCAGTATGTCCCTTAAGGTCACATTACCCTCAATTTCTGACAGAGAAAATAAATATACTTTTAATTAAAAAATAAAATTTATTTTACAAAAATGTGAGGTTTCATTTTAAGAAAGAAAATTTGAAAAGCAGCTTTGTGTAAAGTTGCTGTATGGGGCAGAAAAAGGAGGATTTACTGGCTGTGTAATTTTCTGTCTGCCTCAAATCACTTGCAAAAAAGCTGCTGATTGGTCAGTTACAGGCCTGACTGTTCAGACAGACAGACCTGGCATCCCAATTGTACATGCCTGATGAGGTGGCTTGACAGTTACAGGCCTGACTGTTTAGATAGAAAGGCTTGACATCCCAACTGTACATGCCTGATACGGTGGCTTGACAGCTGATTGTTCAGTAGACTGTTTAGACAGCCAGGCTTGACATCACAACTGTGCAAGCCTAAGGCCCCACCCCACCCAAATATATGTATTTCTGGTTGGCAGACTGTCCCTGTTTCTCACTCCCTACCCTAGCACTTTCCCCCCACAATAAAAAACAAACAAAAACAAAACACTTTCCAAAACTGAGTTGTGCATCTGACTGAACCAGTTTTGCCAGTACTTTGAAGTACTTAGGACATTATATATGCTAATCCTTATAATATATATAATGTTAAAAAAAACCCAACTACTTACCTATCCTAATTTTACAACCAGTGCAATAGGAAATACACATATTTTTTTTGGGGGGGGGGTTACCTAATGAGGTGGTTGGACGGATGAGTAGTTACAGGCCTGACTGTTTAGACAGACAGACCTGGCATCCCAATTGTACATGCCTGATGAGGTGGTTGGACAGATGAGTAGTTATAGGCCTGACTGTTTAGACAGACAGACCTGGCATCCCAATTGTACATGCCTGATGAGGTGGTTGGACAGATGAATAGTTACAGGCCTGACTGTTTAGACACATTTTACATCACATTCAGCTGACAACACAATGAATATGTTGCAGGTCATCACAAATGTATAATGCAATTCTGAATCCCTTATATTTGATTTCAAACTTTATAAAAAGAAGGTAACTAAGTTGTAAAATAACTATTTTCTTCTGAAGCCTTCAAAGCAGATCAGTAATTTGAAACAGGAGTCCCTCGAAGGTCCTGATGTGCCACTGTCATAAAAAAACTTGAAGGAAATTAAGATAAGACCATTTCTTCTTTTTAACTGTTGAGTGTTGAAACTGTTACAGTTAATCTGTATTGTTGTTATGTTTTTTCTCCATGATTATATGGTATGTATAATTTTATTTTGGACCCGACCTTTTCCAAAATCAAGTTCACTGTGTATCTGACCAGTAACACTTAAGTGTGTGTGTGTGTGTTGGATGTTTAATGTAGCTTTAAAATTTTTTTAGTCATATCGCTACAATGTCTGCAGTGTGACAGTTTATAGGGATGTCTAGCACTGGGGCATCATGCCACAGACATGTAGCATCATGTCCCACCCAGTTACATTATCCTGACACCAGGCCAACCAGTCCTAATACTGACTTCTTAATGGCTTAATTTTGTAAACAAATAATACATAATTTAATATTTTCTCTACAACTTTGGGTTAAATATTAGCATCATTATCAATAGAGGTGAACTTTTTATTTGGGTCTGGGCCTAGGAATTCCTCATGGATAAACCTGATGTTTACCACATTCTTTTGGGCCCCGAGTGGCCAAGTGGTCTAAAGCGCTCACAGTTAAGGATCACTGCCATCTCACCTTTGTCTGCATGGGTTCGGCCAATGTGGTTATGTGAGAAAGCTTGCCAGGAGCTTCTCATGGGTCGGTGATTCTTTCTGCCGTTTTCCCAGGTTCTTCCTCTACCATTTATACTGGCCGCCATGTATAATGTATAGCCCATCTTGTGCTGAAAAACGACATTAAACCCTATAACAACAACAACATTCTTTACTATAATTGTAGTAATAGATTGTATCTGGACACAAGTTAGAACTTTCTAGAAATGAACTTTGGATCTACACCCTGACTCTACTTTTATGTCTTAGTTTTTTTTAATACAATCTTGTTTATTTTAAAAGTATTCATTCTTGTGATACATCAGAAGCAGAATCATTTGTATTGTTGTGTTCAGTTTTTTATTCAGGTGGAATTATTTATTCAAATTATTAATCTCTGGAATTACAAAGTGCTCAACAATCTTGGACAGAAACATTAATTGGGAATTATAGTGGATTCAGACAAGGACATCTTGGATTAAATTATTGCGATTAACTGGAATACTTTTAGCACACCATCACATTCCAGGCCACTGGTACATTAGTATATTCAAATCTAGCAGCACATCAACACCTTCAACACTGATCTTATTTTGAACACCACTAGAATTTAATCAGAACTTTGTGATTGAACTTTTTGGACTATTTGGGATATATACTGTAAGTTTTTTAAATTTTCACTTTGTATTCCTGGGAAATAAATTATTTGTTTAATTTTACAAAACTTGTTTGTTTTTGCTCTTTTCTGTTACTTAGTTTAAGACCACAGAGTTGTAATAAAGCCATCTCTACCAATCTTAAGCAATACAATTTTTAAATTAGCTGGTGTGCCAGCCATAATGGATGACAGATTAGCACCATGATATTACCTGGGATGAACAGGATGAACTGGTGGGATACTGGTAAGGATGAACAGGTGTGATACTGATAAGGTTGAACAGGTGGATACTGACAAGGATAAACAGATGGGTTACTGATAAGGATGAACAGGTGGGTTACCGACAAGGATGAACAGGTGGGATACTGATAAAGATGAAAAGGTGGGATACTGATAAGAATGAACAGGTGGGTTACTGATAAGAATGAACAGGTAGGCTACTGACAAGGATGAACAGGTGGGATACTGATAAAGATGAACAGGTGGGATACTGATAAGTTGTTGTTGTTGTTGTTGTTGTTGTTGTTGTTATAGGGTTTAACGCCATTTTTCAGCACAAGATAGGCTATACATGGCGGCCAGTATTAATGGTGGAGTAAGAACCCTGGAAAATCCCGGGAAGAACCACCGACCCATGAGAAGCTACTGGCAGGCTTTCTCACGTACCCACGTTAGCCGAGCCTGGACTCGAACTCACGCAGACAGAGGTGAGATGGCAGTGATCCGTAACGGTCAGCGCTTTAGACCGCTCGGCCACTCGGGGCCCCGATACTGATAAGAATGAACAGGTGGGTTACTGATAAGGATGAACAGGTGGGCTAATGACAAGGATGAACAGGTGGGATACTGAAAACAATGAACAGGAAGGATACTGACAATGATGAACAGGTGGGTTACTTATAAGGATGAACAGGTGGACTATTGACAAGGATGAACAGGTGGGATACTGATAAGAATGAACAGGTGGGTTACTGATCAGGATGAACAGGTGGGCTACTGACAAGGATGTGCATAATCATCTAGTTTAATGACAATAATATGAACAATGATTGAAAAATAAACATGAAACATTTAACCAAAATCATTAAAGCATGAAATGTGGGTGACACTGACATACTTTTGTGATGTTGGTGCATTACTGGTAAAGCTGAATCCCGTCCCAATGCTTCATAATTCTAGGAATAACAGTCTGTATACAGGATGCAAAAATGTAAGCTAAATGCAAAAATGAAGACTGTACAAGTCTACATGTACAAAGGTTGAATGAAGTCCACTCCAAAACTACTGACTTGTATGTAAGGAAAAAATATGATTGAGATGCAGTTCAGTCATATATCATCTGTATGTGCTGATGCTAACAATGACATTAGGGGCAATATAACAGCACAATCTATTTCATGGAGACATTGGTCAGTAATTGCCGGGTTGCTTGTTAACCAGATTATGAATGCAATACCTACTGCCCTTGATAAATGTAGAACAAACATCTCAAGAGCTTGCCATCACTGTAGCATTCACACTTTTTCAATAAAATTCAGTGTGAAGCATCATCTGAACAAGGTGTTTTTGCTTGCAACATGAATCCCCTCACCAACAGGAGCACATCTGGAGCTGTCAACTATATATATATATATATACACTGGTACAGGGGAAAATACATTATTTAACATGAAAATTTGGTTACACATATGGTTTAATTACTCAACACAAGATCCATTCAGATAGTAATTTTCATGTTTAGTTGAAATATGTGAAGACGCAGCTGAAATATAAAAGTCATTTAAGTATGACAATAGGTTTCAAATCGTGAGTACCAGCTCAAATTTCATCAACGTCATAGTTTTCTTTTGTCTTTCAGCAGATTAAAGACATAACAATTTTAATACTCGCAATTTAAGAAAAAATAAATAATTTTCATATCGATTTAATGTGGGTTTGACTAGATTTAACAATGTTTAAGTTTGCTAGGCCATTTGGTATGCGGCTATGCTTTGCTGCTACCTTGTTGGTCGCTTGTGATGCTAGACTGGTGTTCATATCTTCCATGTAAGAAAAGATACCAATATTGAGCTGTCTGTGGAAAATAAAAAGTCTACTAGACGAATCTAATCCAATGAGCATTTGGATTGACTCAACAAATGTGTTTATGGCAAGCATCCAACTGATATATACTGCAACCTCCGAATATTCTGGTCAGAACTCATTAAATTTAACTCACGATCAGGCCAGTTATGACTCAATTACGTAATTGTTTCAGGCATCAAGTGGTGGCAGAAAATTCCCGGATTTTTCCCAACTTACATCAATATTTGCAAAATTCAAGGACTTTTCACTTATAATTTCTCCCGACTTTTTCTCCATTTCCCAGTAGCAAGGGAACCCTGTGAAATATAAAAGTCATTCAAGTATGACAATAGGTTTCAGTGACCTACTAATGGCATGTATACATTCCTTGAATTACATTCACATATCAATTTTTGGTTGCTCAGGCTATTTCGAATACAATCATCAAATAGCAGAAATTACAATAGCCAGTCATGCAAATTAGGTCTCAAGGATCCAGTTTTGGTATGTGGGTGCTACTCTCAATCAAATGTTTCCACATGCCAAATTTATTGAGTGTAGATGAAATAGGGTCTAAGACACTGAGAGTGAAATGAATGAACAGCTGTAAAAAAAAAATCCAAGTAGGACAGGTCACAGTAACCTAGGTTTTCTTTCTCTCTCAAAAATGCATCCACATATCAATTTCATAAGTGTGTGAAATTTAAAAAGGTCACTCAAGGGTGAAAATTTCAGTAAATGTATATTTCTCCATGAATTTGTTAGGAAACTAAGCTCCACTACTTCCCAAATCCAGCCCTACCACAGAAGACAAAAATTGCCATTTCTATCTATATTATATAAACCAAGGGCAATAACTCTTGCTTATTACTTCTCCTTGCTACACCAGGTATCATTAGTATTAAGCTGAGTAATACATGAACTAGGATGCTCACATTTGCAGGAAGGTTGTGAAGGTTTTAAAGAAATGTGATTGGGTAATTATTCTTTGAGAAACATAATTTACTGAAAAATTTGCTTTCTCCCTTGAATACACTCTCAAATAACATTAATGTTAAGAGAGTAGGTAATAGGTGGAGGCAATGCTGAGCATCCTACTTCTTTCAGAGGCGTCCTTTGGGGGAAGAATGGTTGGATTCCTTATATGAAAGATAACCCACCCTCCGAACATGAAAGCAGCACAATTGATGATCATGTGACCTGTGGTCAGTGTGTGTGTGTGTGTGTGTGTGTGTATATATATATATATATATGATGAAATTATTGAGCTCTTCGTACCATTTGAGATTTTCTGAGTAAATCCAGTGAAAGTGGTAAAAGTGCCAGGTTGTGCTGATGTCAATTATATCTATGCAATGGCCACTGGACATACCAAATTCCAATCTTATTTCTATGAAGCAAAATCCCGCAGATAAAAACTTCAGACAGTTGACTGTGCTTGCCAGAGAACATCTTCTTTTATGTCTCAGATTGAAATGTTATGTTCAAAATCGAGACTTGCTGAGAATGATCTAATCACATGAGCTGACATCCTCATGAGGCAACTCTGTTTTTTGTAAGAATTTAGAGCACAAAGAATGTATTACCCACTTTAACCATGATAAGAGGCTTCAGGGATTATATCCTCTTTTAAGGACTTAACCAGAAGAAAGAGACACTTTCCTGTTTCATGAATTTTCTCTGTGTGCTTCAAGTATTGTTTGAGAGTATGGACTGGGTCTTGTCCAAATGCCTCTCTTCATGTACCTATGAAGGAGAAGGGGCACATAACAACTTTCTGATTGTCCACTGACAACAACCTATTCTTGGCTACAAAGCCTCATTGCATTATTAAAACCATCTGATCCAAACTATTGATAGTTTGAGGCCATTTGAGAGGACATGTGACTTGCTCACCCTGCATGTAAAAACCAAAGTTACCAGGAACATGTTTTGTATGATAGTAACTTCAGTGAGATTCTGGCATAAGGCTCAAATTTATCTGGCCTGAGCTATGTCAAAACCCAAAACAAGATTCCACACTGGAAACAGGGTGAGAGATTTTGGCCTGTTCAGGTCATAACTGGCCAGTAGATCTTTATCATAACCAATATACATAATGCCATGAGGCATGAACGTGTTGGATATCATAAAACGGTAATCTCTGATGGTAATCAGGGCCAACTTTTTCTCCTTGAACATCCAGAGAAAACTGTCAACCAGTTGTGGGATTAAGGCACTCAAAGGTATGATGTTACTGACTTTGCACCATTCTCTGAATACACATTCTTTCCCTCATAAACCTTCAAAGGTGGGGCGGCTTCTTGCTTGTGAGATTCTCTCCACAATCGAAGTGAAAGCACAAGCTAGTATGGTAACTCTAACTTTACATGGCTGTGGAAGTGCAAGCTAGCATGTTAACTACTTTACCTGAATGTGGAATTGCATGCTAGGGTGGTAGCTCTGATTTTACCTGACTGTGTAATGGTGTGGTTGATCATCTGCTCATACAGTGTCAAATTCCTCTGAAATTCTACATCAGTGGTGTTGACAAATATGTACATGTAGCAAGATGGCTCAGTGGAGACAGTGTGGACTATGTGGAACTCATCAAAAGGTAGCTGATGTAAAGAAAATATGAAGATTATTCACAAATAAACAAAAGCATGTCTAAAGCTACATTTCTAAACTGCATCTAATAAATGAAATGCTTCCATTTCATAATCCAGACAGTCTTCTCTGTAGGGAAGAGCACAAATTTATACACAACTGCTTCAACCATAGGATCAAGTGACATTCCTTAAACTTTTGATTGTTAAGTAAGCAAGCTAAATTCACCTCATATCAACTTAAGACAAAAAAGGGACAAGAACATACAAAGGGTCTAGTCTCAAACAGAATACAACTCTGGCCATATACAGAAATCTCCTGCCAAGTGTCCAGTGTCAAATAAAACACAACTCAGGTGTTACATATATGTAATTTAATTATTTGTGTGTTAGTTTTAAATTCCTTTTTCATTTTAATTTTGTTTCATTACATTTTATTGTAATGATAATTTTCATTTGATTTGAGTGTTTTCAGAAAATTGGCTTTACCCAATTAGATTATAACTGCAGTGTTTTATCTACCCATGCGTCATGCATCAAAAACGCAGAATTTTCCGATTTGACGCACAAAAGTTGACGATGGTACGTAAATTGACGCACCCCAATGTTATGTTTTGCTGATTAACACAAAACAAAGGTTTGATCTAACTACTTCATTGGCTAGATTACAACTCGCTCAACAGAGAAAACATGCGCACATCAGTTTCTTATGCTGATGTTATCATAACACATGGGGTTACAACTGAGTGTGGAGCCTGGAGCTGACCTTATGTGACCTGTAACTGTCACATCATTTGTAGCAACAGTATGTTAGAACCATAAATCACCATACACATGGAAGAGGCGAAAAATAAACGTGTGATTTTACTGTGATTCTCACGAGAAACTATTATTTTATGCGCATCCTTGTCACGCTAAGATGCAACAATTTCCATTCCCTCAATTGTATGCCTTGCGTTGTTCCAAGATACTATCAGCATTCGAATGAAAATGGCATCCAAGGCAAAAAACTTAAAATAGATCCGAAACAAATGAAATTATCATTTGGACCGTGTTTTTACAACCGACCATCGATAATAGTACTGTTATCGAACCAGTGGAGCCTTCATCATCTAAAGATGAGGTAACGGTTACTCGTAAGGTAAAATGTAATTTTGTGCAGCAACGGTTGAAAACATACAGCTGGCAATGTTTTCAAAAAAAAAGGTAAGTCGAGTGAAGAATGTGACAGTGAAGACACCTTTATGTTTTGCCATATATGTACAGAGGCTAAAATAAACCTTGATGACCAAATGTGCCAAAAAACAAAAACTTTCAGAACAGTGCACTGGGAAGGCATGCTGGGTTGCCAGAAAACAAACTGTTGACTGAAGGCAGAGGTCTCGCTAGGATTTTAAAATTATGAGTCCAGGACTCCCATTTTGGTAAAAATAGGAGTCCCACCAGCAAAAGTTGCAGTCCCCTCCCAGAAAACTATGCAAATTAGAAGAACTATTGGTTGCCATTGAGTTTAATTTTACATTCTTTATAACACTGACATAGCTCTCATTTGTCCATCAGAGTGAGACTGAATTTTGTCAATCCAAGGAAGGTCTTATTCCAAGCACTAAGCTAGGCATCACAAACTTTTCTTACACTTGGCTACCATCCCATCTGAACTTTCAGTTCGAGCAACTTAGCTCTCTTCTGAATTTTATTACAATCTTCGTCAGTCTGCCGTTTAATTCCAAAATACTTTCCAAATTTGTGAATGGCATTTTGTCCAAGTCTCAACATGTCTTGATTCCGAGGTCATGTGCACTGCTTATTCCGCTACACTCGGAAATGAACACAATTATGAAACCTAAAGTTGTTTACTTCATGTACTCTCATAAATGACCACAAGTACATCTCGGGGTCTTTCTGCCTCTGAATTCATTCATTCTAAATATGAGTATATTTTCCCACCCAGCCGCTAGTCAAAGCCTTTGAACTTGGTGCCCAGCTAATTGCATCATGTTCTTTTGACGTACTCTTATAATGGCAACATGTACATCAGGGGGTCTTTCAGCCACTGAATTCTTGTCATTGTAAATATCAGCACAGTTCTCCACCCTGCCACCAGTCAAAGTCTTTGAACTTTCTGCCCAGTTATTGCACCATGTTCTTTTGATGTACTCTTATAATGACAACATGTACATCAAGGGGTCTTTCAGCCACTGAATTCTGTAACTGTAAATATCAGCACAGCTAAGTGATCAATACATTTTCTCACTAAGCAGGTGGCTGAAGCAGGACTGGCAAGTCTTTGAATTTTGCCACCCACCTATTACATGTGTACGGAGGACTCCCGCCTAAGTGATTTTCTGTGTCCCAGATGAAAAATTGGCATCCAAATATGCGTGATTAAGCGTTTCCGAGACCTCTGGAAGGTTCACAACACCAGGCAGATTTTAATGCAGTCTTACAAACAAGACATAGCAGCGAAAGTGCTACTTAAGTGTGTACATTGGCTGAGTGTAAAAGACAACCCTTTGTTTAAAATGCAAATCTCTTCTTAATTTAATACACGACTTAACAGCTAAAGAAACTGATGCCATTGGCATTTTGAAGAATTCTGCCATTCAGTATGACTTGGCTACTACCTGTTCAGAGGTACTGGAGAGCCTATCAAAAATTGTTGAGGATAGTTTTTTACATGACCTGCAAAATTTGTCATTTGAGACAGCAATGGCAGATGAAAGTACGGACATAGCCAACAATAAACGCCTTGTCATACATGCTCAAATTATTTCTGATGATATGAAACCATCAACAAGATTTTTAACAAATATAGAATGTTCAGATGCTTCTGGCAAAGGAATTGCCTTATTGGCTTTAGTCACATTATATAACTAATATTTTTGTTGTGTATTTAAACAATACAATTATTTTTTAAAAACTACTTTAGACTGATCATCAGCTAGAATAGGACTCATAGGTTTGGATTCTGACTCACTGTTTTCTGCCTTGATGAGTCAGATGACTTACGTGAAGCCATTTGTAGATAAAACACTGTAACGGTTACTTCAGCATTATTTTTAGCTCACCCTGGTTCATAGATCTTGTAAACATCGGGTGAATACGATTGACTATTACCAAGGTCATTTTTGGCCCACATGTTAGCTGAATTGTAAACAGCCTTTCTTTTTTTTTATTTCCAGTGTGAGAATTTGATTCTTAGATGGGCTGTTCTTCCTTACGTGATAAATGTCATTTTTTGTATTGTGCTGTTCAAATTAGTTAATCACGTAGCCCATCACGTGAGACACCATGTGATCTAAAATCAAGGCTTAAAACAGCCATTTTCTACTAGATCTATTCAGTCATATTTTAAACCTTGAGGGCTCAAGAGGTTTTTATTGTTGTTACCAGCTTGTTCTGAAGTTCGTCTATTTTTTGGAATTTAATAATTCATTCTCTAGAAAACTACACAAGTGCTTCATATTTATAAAAGTTCTGGGAGAAAGATATTCAGTGGAAATTTATTCTGGAAATTCTAAACGGAAACATTATAAACTGTGATTCAATCGAGGATCTGTTGCCGTCAGTACAACAACCTCATTTGACGTCATCGCCTTCCATTTTGGAACGTCATCGAGATTCGAACCTGGATTCAATTAGAATTGTTTAGTGATAGGACATATATTTTTCAATTCTAGGATTAATATTTTGATTATATTCACAAACCATAAGTCCTATTTCATATTTTTACCTTGTTTTCTAGGGAAATAAATCATTTTGTTAAATTTAGAAAGCTTGTTGGCTTCACTCTTTTCTTTTGTTACTTTTGTACGAACCTACACGTAACACAGGCCATAAACAAGAAAACCCTGCCAAGGTCTAGTTTCATATAATACACAACTCTAGCCACACACACACAAACACCATACCAAGGGTCTAGTTTCATACAATACACAACTTAAGTCTCACACAGAAGAACCCTGCCAAGGGTCCAGTGTCATGTAACACACAACTCAGGCTATATACAGGGAAACCTTGCCAAGGGTCCAGTTTCATATAAAGATACAACTCTGGTCATAAACAGAAAAACCCTGCCAAGGGTATAGTTTCATATAATACACATCTCAAGCCACACACAGAAAAACCCTGCCAAGGGTCCAGTGTCATATAATACACAACTCAAGCCATATACAGGGAAACCCTACCAAGGGTCTAGTGTCATATAAAATACAACTCTGGTCATAAACAGAAAAACCCTGCCATGGGTCCCGTGTCAAATAAAACACAACTCTGGCCATAAACAGAAAAACCCTGTGAAGGGTCTAGTGTCAAATAAAACACAACTCTGGCAATAACAATAAAAACTGCCAAGGGTCCAGTGTCATTAATATACAACTCAGGCCATGAACAGAACAACCCTGCCAAGGGTCCACTGTCATATAATAAACAAATCTGGCCATAAACACTAAAACCCTGCCATGGGTCGAGTGTAATTATTATGCAACTCAAGCCATACACAGGAAATCCATGCCAAGGGTCTAGTCTAATATACAACTTGGGCTATACACGGGAAAAACCTGCAAAGGGTCTAGTGTCATTAATATATACAACTCTGGCCATATACAGGAAAACCCTGCCAAGGATCTAGTGTCAAATAATATACAACTCAGGCCATACACAGGACAATACTGCCAAGGGTCTAGTGTCAAATAATATATAACTCAGGCCATACACAGGACAATACTGCCAAGGGTCTAGTGCAAATAATATACAACTCAGGCTATACACAGGACAATACTGCCAAGGGTTTAGTGTCAAATAATATACAACTCAGGCCATACACAGGACAATACTGCCAAGGGTCTAGTGTCAAATAATATAAAACCCATGCCATACACAGGAAATCCTGTTATAACATGTTTTGTTATAACATGAATTCAGATATCAACAGTTAGGGCAGTACTCCCAAATTTTCACAATCTCTTCAATTTTTCCTGAATAAGTTTTGAATTATTACAAAGTTAATATGCAACAACAAATAGTGCACCTTATTTGTTAATTCCCAAAGATGTATTATATTTTTGAATAAATAAAATCATTTTTCCTTAAATGAATACAGATGCTAAAGTTTTTCATTTGTGATTTGTGTCAAAATAACAGTGATGGAATTCCAATGAATTTTTCACATGATGTTACAATGCTACTCAATGTGTGTCAAAAGACCAGTGATAGAATTCCAATAAATATCTACTGAAATTGGTTGGAAGGATAAAATTCCATATAAAGAAAGAAAATGTACCAAACATAGGAATAACGTTTTGGGGGATCATTTATATTCCCTGTTTGAGTTGGAATTCTTTATGGAGACATAACTGAATCTGATTAACAAATACTGTTATATACGTCTGAATATTTTGAAATATCAAAATGAATAACAGATACAAAGATGTGCTGTTCCAGTAAAACATATCTGGGATCCAGAAAAGACACTTTCAATTTGGAGTAGTCACCAATAGATGCAATTTTGAATTCTGTATTATTTTCACATGAACTCAGACTAATCAGCATATATTGGTAAATATTTCTGATAATCTGCCTTTCCTGGGTAACATATGTTTAAAGGAACAACCCTAAAATAACAGCAAACAAGTTAGAAACTGAATAAAGGTCTCAACAGCTACATATGCTGATTTTTCACTTCAACCAATTTGCAACTCTTGAAAAACTAAGTGAAATTTTTAATTTAAATTATTGATATTAGTCTCCTACAGAAAACTCTGGGGCCCCGAGTGGCCGAGTGGTCTAAAGCGCTGAGCGTTATGGATCACTGCCATCTCACCTCTGTCTGCGTGAGTTCGAATCCAGGCTCGGCTAACGTGGGTAAGTGAGAAAGCCTGCCAGTAGCTTCTCGTGGGTCGGTGGTTCTTCCTGGGGTTTTCCAGGGTTCTTCCTCCACCATTAATACTGGCCGCCATGTATAGCCTATCTTGTGCTGAAAAATGGCGTTAAACCCTAAAACAACAACAACAACAACAACAACAACAGAAAACTCTAAAAGTTGAAATTCACTTTTCTTCAGATACCCCTAAGATCTGTACTGTTGAGATGATCTATATTCTCTCCCCCTCTTTCTGATTTGTTATCTCTTTTTTCATTCTTCTTATCTATCTTACTTATAATATACTATCACTACACTATGACCTCCTACATAACAAAAATTTATATTTACCTTATATGGCATGTGTGTATGGCCTGATTATGATTTCTTCAATTATTGCACTCTATGGTCTTAAAAATAGTAACAGAAAAAAGTAAAAACCAACAAGTTTAGTAAAATTCAACAAATAATTTATTTCCATAGAATATAAAGTGAACATTTAAAAGTAACTTGCACTAGTGTGAATTAAATTCAATTAAGTCCTAAAAGTTCTATCACAAGTCCAAAGGTATTGAATAATCCAAACGAATTCCATTGGTGTTCGGAATAAATTCCAATCTTGAATGTTCTGATGTGCCAATATTTTTAAATGTGCTAATGTACCAACAGTCTTGCTGTATCACAATGATATAATGCAAATGTCTTTAAATTAATTTCACGATAATATAAAAAGCAATGATTTAGTCCAAAAGTCAATAAGCACTTTATAATTCCAATGAATAATTTAAATAAATAAATATTAAATGTCACAATAACCTTTCCTGAAACAACTCCATCATCTTAAAGCCACAATGCAGACATTACATGCGAAAAGTCATATATGCCAATCATCTAAATAATACAGAATCTTGAAAGATATAGGTCCTAAACATCATTGGGTTCCCATACAACCAGACAGCATTGATGTTTCATCACATTATGACCCATGTAATTTCCCCCTCAACTGCGATACCCTGCCAAATGAATCTGATGCTGATTGGTGACATCCGTGGGTCTACCGATTTCAGTCAAAAGCTGGAACACAAGATCTTATGATACAACTTAAATCAGGGCCCCGAGTGGCTGAGTGGTCTAATGCGCTATCCGTTACGGATCACTGCCATCTCACCTCTGTCTGCGTGGGTTAGAGTCTCGGATTCGGCCAATGTGGGTATGTGAGAAAGCTTGCCAGTAGCTTCTTGTGGGTTGGTGGTTCTTTCCGGGGGTTTCCCGGGTTCTTCCTCCACCATTAATACTGGCCGCCATGTATAGCCTATCATGTGCTGAAAAATGGCGTTAAACCCTACAACAACAACAACAACTTAAATCAAAACTTTTATTGCATCAAACACAGTGTCTAAATGCAAAACTCAAATATTAATACAAATACAGGTTGTTAGTACTTGCATGAAAATGGAAGCAATATGCTTGTGAGTAAACACCCACAGTAAACAACACTGAAGAACACTTTGCAGTGGGTAGTATTTAATTTTCAATTTATCCATAATGTTTTCAAATTATTAAAATCCAAATAGCCACAGATGCTCCCAGGATTTTATCGTAAAGGGGGAATTCCCCCCTACCCTTGTCATAAAAATAAGGGAGGAGTAGAATGAAATGAGGGGGAGGAGGAAATGGCCACTGATCAATATTTACATAACACTTCAATATCCATCCCTCTTTCTTCATAATCCACTTCTTAAGACCCCTACTGAAATTAAAATCTTACCTCTAGTTGTATAGCTGCATTAATCTCTTGATTGTTTCTGAACTTAATCTATTCCTCATCTGAGTATAAATATTGCTACTAAGAACCCACATTCACAGTCTGCTTTGTGAAGGGGCATCAATGGCTAGCTTAGCCAGTTGGAAGAAATTTGAAAACTGTTCCTTATGGTTGTTATGTACAATTTTCCACAGCTCAAAAGAATTGTCTTTTGGATACTTCTATTCCAAAATAAGATTTTTCACTAACAAAAGCTTTACCAAAGTTGAAGTTTCTTGAATTAGCACTGTACTGACTATACCAGATTACTGTTCCAGAATGCTCTATAAGGCTTTAAAGTCAATTTATGCCCTAGTCTACTTGTTCAAAGAAATGATTTGGATCAATTAAATATTTTTACTTCTTAATAATTTCATTCATTTTTAGATACTTATTTATTAGATTTTTCATAACCTTTTTGCTAGGGCTGTATGGTTTTGCTGCACATCCCACAGGGCTAAACTGTGATGAGAAAAGTAACAAAAGTTGCACTCAACTTTTAAATTGTCTGTATTTTAATCTGGCTTGTTTGTCTGCCTTTTCTACATTTAATTTCAAAATAATACTGAAATGAGAAGTTGACCAGCTTGCCAGTTGTTTTTGTCCTTCCAGCATGTACATCGGACTTGAATTTAACACCATTTTTGGGTTCAAAATCACTCACTGGTATCTCCATTAACACTTTCCCAGCTCCAATAATCTGATGTACTTCCTAACTTCAAAAATAAATTGCCTTCATCAAAATAGAATCAGCCAGAATTTGCCAAATGAAATCATCTTTTAAGATGAACCATCCTGAGAATCTGCCATTTTGAGTCTTTAGACAGCCCATAAGATAAATGCACATTTATAAAACTTTCTTGATGCAAGGTTCAAACTACAACAGAATGCTTGTTACAGGGTCCAGTGTGCCAATCAAATTTAGTTTAACATCCATTTATGGCAAGCCAAAGAAACCATACGTGTAAACAGTTAAAAAAAAATACATGTCATAATAAATGCTACAACATTTCTACTGGCTTGACTTGTATTGCGACAAGCACTTTATGGGTGAACAGCTGAATAAAATTCTATACTGCATAGGGTATATTTTCATATGCACGACCTTCAACTAATTAGTGGGAATTCTCATGCATCACCACTTTCCAAGTGCATGAATTCATACAAATTTTGTGCAAATCATGCGATCACACACCCTGGAAGCAACTCGGAATAACTGAAGATACAAGCATTGTGCAAAGAATACCATCATGAAACAGATAAACAGAGTGTGTACTATATATGCATTTCTGAATGGAAATAGTGGCATGAAAACAGTATTTTTGTGTAATGCAAGTATCTAAAGTTTCAAACATTACCCCCAGATTTACCAAATTTTTTGTATGTCATGCTTACAAGATGACTCCTAAAAGGTTGACATATACACAAGTATTTCTGGTAAATAAAGATAAGAATAACTATTAGTGGCACTCTGCAGTTCATATTTTGCATAGGGTTAGATTTTTAAAGAAAAAGAATTTCCCAGGTTTTCCTCACCGCTTATACTGGCTACTTACAAAAGACCTTGTGTCTCTTAGGTATTGTTAAAGTAGATTTAATTCCCTTTATTTTGGTGTATGGTTAATGGTGTACTTTGGGTCGCAGAGTATACAGCTTGGCCTTACTTCAGATTTGCACTTTTGCACCCCTCAAAAAACTGTCAACTCAGCTTGGTAATTTTCACTTCCTGGACTTCAGATGTAAATTGTGAAAACAAAATGAGTTGATAACTTTTCTCTTTTTATATATTTTGTAATTATTTATTGCACTTTCTGAAGCTGGTATTGTCTGTACAACATCTATAGAAATTTCAGCCACAGTACATGAAAGTAACATATAGCAACATTCTCTACACTGTGCATGCTATAAATGCACATACCTGACACCCTCACACCAGGAGAAAAAAACTCCAGAATTTTTGGGGTTGTTCTATGCCTACCTCCTGATTTCATTACATCTCCTGATTTTTGCAGAGAAGTCCCTACTATTACATCATGTCTATCAATTTTCATTTCTCCTTAAAAAAAACCCTATGTAAATGGATATATCTTACACAATCAACAGATGCCATGCTCTATTTTATCACCTGTGAATATTGTTATGATGAAATAATCATTATCACACTGTAAAGAACTTTTTTGTTCAGTAAACAGAAAGTTATGTTTAAACATTATTCACATCAATTTATGTTGTTTTTTTTACCCAACAATAATACTAAAATCAGACAAAAAACCACAACAAAAGAATTCTCAGCAATTAATTTCAATCCCAAGAATGATCACTGAATGCTGTAGCATCTCCATTCCCACCCAAGAAACTTACATGAGTGAACACCTGGCATTAATGTACCATAAATACAAACATTAATTACCATCATTAAATAAAAAATGCAATGAAGTAACATATCACACAGCTTATGTGCCATCAAAAAACTAATTCTGAATAAATATATTATCTAGTAAACAATGTAAAATGCCATTTGAATTGAGAAGGAGGAAAGAAGGTGGGATATAAAATGTGGAAAAAATATTTGCCACATGTACCGTAGCTTGAGACTGCGTATTTTGGCACCACTAGTTACAACAAAATAGGGTATTGTTTATTTACCACTCAATTGCTGGTGCTTAAACTGCACACACTGTAGAACATGGTTTCTTTGAATTATGCCAGAGGGTCAATCCTTTCACAAGATAATTGCAATGATAAGGATTAATTGTTAATTAGTCACACTGGCGTTCTTGCTTGTTTACTTATGACTAACCTTTAGCTATTGTGCAGTTTGGCCACAGCTGACCAGAACATGAAAAGGGGGCACATTCTGGGGGAAAAAAAGGCACGTCACAGAGAAATGGCATGTCCTTTGAGAATTTCATGCATATTGGAGTAGGAAGATTGGTCAATATTTAGTTAAAATGAGGCTCAAAAAATGTGGCAAAAACCTCCCAATTTTAGGTCCCTATCTCCCCTTCTTTTATTCAATCTTCCTCCTTGGCTTCTGAAAAGTTGACAGGTATCAATGCAAAAAAACTTCACCTTACACCTGTCACTCTGTCAGAAGTACATAATATCTGTAGACTGCTTTTCTTTAGCTCAAACTAAAAGATAACAATATATGCTACCAGGTACTAATAATTTTTGTTTACATATTTATGACAGAAAACAATATACTTACCCAAACTTGATAAATACTAGTGTGTAACCCTGTTTAAAAAAAAGTATGGTAGATAATCTGAAAATAAAATTTATTCACACTGACAACCACTTAAAAAATCCTGGAATTACAAGTTCTTTTTACTTTAACATAAAAAAGTATGGTAAATAATTTGACAATAAAATTTATCCACATTGACCTCTTCAAAATTCTGGAATTACAAGTTCTTTTGACTATAAAATTAAACTTACAGTACCTGCATTTTGTCTCCTTCCTTCAGTGTGAAGTTATGTTTTTGTATCTCAACAGTTACTTCCCCTTTGAGTAAGGTGATGCTAGTGTTCTTCAGGTCACTGTGTACAAAGTTCTCCAGGAAAAGACCTGTAACAGAGAGTACATATTAAACACTATCCCTGAGGATTTTGAAAACATAATGTGGATTTCTTGTCATCATTTTCAACCATTCCTGCATCTTTCAATCTTAACAAAGTCAGATATATAAAATGTGTTCATAAAAGTATTGGTGAGAGAGCTTCCATACTCATGAATGCAAACTGTCCTCATTTATCATTCACAAACAGAATGTCCTCATTTGTTATTCACAAACAGAATGTCTACATTTGTCATTCACAAACACACTGTCCTTGTTTGTCATTCACAAAAAGCATGTCCTCATTTGTCATTCACACAATGTCCACATTTGTCATTAATAATGTCCTCATTTGTCATTCACAAAACAGAATGTCCTCATTAGTTATTCACCAAGACTTGAATACATAATTACATCAGTGCAAATCCGCATCATATTTTATTTGCTTATAAAAATTGAAAACAGTATAAACCTAAGATTTAACCTATGTATAGCAAAGCATTATCTATGATGGTGCCAATAAATATAAAAGCATTATCGATGATGGTGCCAATAAATATAAAAGCATTATCTACGATGGTGCCAATAAATATAAAAGCATTATCTATGATGGTGCCAATAAATAGAAAAGAAAACAAATGCTGCTAGTAAGTGGGAGTATATCCTGGGTTGGAGACAAACCAGGAGAAATTCATTTTAAAATGTACAGGCTGGGAGATAATCAAAGTGAATGATAAGAGAACTAGATTTTTTGTTTCTTTGTTAGAATGGTGATCACTAACTGGGTGGTGATGGAGACAACATGTCTCAAAACAATGATCACCAAGATTTTGTCACTACAATTGACATCTCTCTCTCTCTCTCTCTCTCTCTCTCTCTCTCTCTCTCTCTCTATATATATATATATATATATATATATATATATGCATGGAAGAGGCACCATTTAATTAAGGACCAACTAAATGAAGAGATTGGTGTAGATGGGTGGTAATTCAAGCCCCTTGTTCCTGTTTAGTGTACATCTTGTATCATGTGACCATTATAGGTCACATGAGCAACATTAGTCGCTGATGAAGGCAGTGTGATATTGCCGAAAATGTCAAACTCTGAAGATATTTATGTTCTAAATATGTGAAATTACTAATGATCATAAATTATCCAGAGCATGAAAGCAACTTTTTCCATTGTATCTTAAGTCAGCTTGGATATGAAGTCCTGCTAGCCATATGATGAGGGGAGATGTTACATTTGAAATTGGCCCACTGGAAAAATCATCTCCGTTTTAGTCTTCAAAGCCACCACATAAATGTCATACCTAAATGCATTTGATTGAAAACATCTGTCCATGGGTGGAAGGTTCAATATATTATATGCGATGCTGAAAAGAAATTGCTTCAAAAATGCATCAGACAAGCCACCTTCACTTACAATAAGATCCAACAAGACATTTCAGCCCTAACTGAGAAATTAAAACAGGAACTGCCGCCAGCAGAATTAAAAGAAGTAGAGGTACTCTTCATGTATGTGCACAAGAGGGAATTCCAATTTGTAAACAATGCCAGAGGGATAAATTTACAAAGCCTACCAGCAAATCTGAATACGGACTAGGAATTAAAGAACCTAATAAGATCCAAAATAAAATTGGTAGTGATTCTTTCAGATAGACAACTTAACCCAGTGGAAATGTCAGTTCTGAAGAAGGGGTTGAATTTTTGTGTCAACCATGATTGATACCATTAGTGGAGATTATCTCTTGTACTGAAGCATTGTGTAATCAGATTACTGATCAGTTGGTAGCAGAGAGCTTGAGGGGTGAGGTTGTAAGAGTTCTCAAGAAGAATAGCAACCCCCCCCCAGAAGTAACATAACTGTCTTGGAGAGGACAGCCATAGGGAGCCTAGCGAAAGATAAAAGTATAGTGATCCTGCGAGCTGACAAAGGATGCACCACAGTATTACTCAATGGGGTTCATTATGTGAAAAAATGTAACTGTTGGTTAACGACAAAGACATGTATCAGAAATTAAGGAGATACCCTACACAATAAAAAATAAACTGATTAATATGTTAAAACAACAGAAAGACCAAATAAATATCTGACATTTGTACCACTGTCTCTACCCCACTGCAGAAAACATCCCAAAGCTATATGGGTTACCCAAAATTCACAAGAAGGATGCCCCACTCCATCCCATAGTATCTAATTTGGGCAGTGTACTGTATGCTTTGGCCAAATAACTAACTTCTGTCATACAGCCTCTAGTGGGCAAAACAGAACACCATATCATCAATTGTGTACATTTTGTCCAAAAGATCAAGAACCTTGCAGAACCAACATGTAGACAACTGGTTTCTTATGATGTGTCAGCACTGTTCACCAGTATTCTAGTGGATAAACAGATAAATATTAGAGTCAGACAATACTATAAAATTTAGATGTGACCTCCCTACTGAACATATCTGTGCTTTATTGAAACTGTGTTTGGACAGCACATACTTCATCTATAATGGGCAGTTTTACCAACAGAAACTGGAAGCAGCAATTGGGTCCCCAGTCTCACCAATAGTTGCCAATATATACTGGAGATTTTTTAGAAAAAGGCCTTGGAATTGGCTAAGAATCCACCATCAATGTGGTTCAGATATGTGGATGATACCTTGACTGGAATACATGAGTACCATGTTCAGGAGTTCTCTGACCATCTCAACTCTACTGACCCACACATCCAGTTCACTTCAGAACAAGATGAAAATGGCAAGCTATCATTCATGGAGATGTGTATACATGTACGTGATGACTGATCAATGAAAGTCACTGTGAACTGAAAACTAACCCACACTGACCAGTACGTGAACTTTTTTCTTCCAATCACCATCTGGAATACAAGAGGTCGGAAGTAAGATCGTTAGTGCACTGAGCTAACTCCCTTGTCACTGATGAAACAGATCGACTGGAGGAAATAGAGCATGTGAAATCAGCACTAAGGGTAAACTGCTATCAAGAGTGGATTTTCAAACTTCAGAAAAGTGGAAAAAATCACCTCACAAAACCAGGAGTAGCCCAAATAGAACCAACATTGGTATGCCATATACCTGTGGTACATCAGAAGTCCTAGCCAGAGTATTCAGACAACATGGGATCAGCATATATCACAAACCATACAACTCTTTAAGACAACAACTTACACATGCAAAGGACAAAACTGAAAATTTTAAAAACTGTGGGATGGTTTATTATATCAAATGTAATGATTGTATGAAGGATTACATTGCAAAAACAGGAAGAGTGTTAGAAACCCAGATTAAGGAACACATCAGTAGGGAGTCATCAGTCATACATGAACATTGTACCAATATGGGACAATCTATCATCCCCATCCAAACCATGGTGATCGCATCAGAAGACAATATATGGAAAAGGAGGGCAAAGGAAGCTATCAAAATACGGCAGCAGAGGCCACCAATAAACAGAGATGAGGGGCTTGAATTACCACCCATCTACACCAGTCTCCTACACCATTATAGGTCATGTGATCAACATTAGTCACTGATAAAAGCAGTGTGATATTGCTGAAAATTTCGAACTCTGAAGATATTTCTGCTCTGAGTACTGGAAATTACTAATGATCATTAAAAAAATTGGTTTCTTCTTCAAACATGTTACCCAATCGTAATCCCTTAGGAGAATAGGTAGGAGGTGAAGGCTGATACATTCCCTTAACCTGAAGAGACCATCTCCAGTCCCGTAAGGTATGTGAGGCAGATTCTTGAGAAACCTGACTGGAGAATAGACTATGTATAAGTGCAGCTTCAAAAGGGAAAAACTTCCCCTCTCGCAAACCTAGCAGAAGCCACATCCTTCTGAAGCTGTCAAACAACCTGGGAAGGTAGTCTGTTGTACCATAGCTATAGGTCCCACCAGATGGAGTTGAACCTATTTGGATGAAAGATCTCTGAGATAAAAGCTGGAGAAATGGTCTTGGATCTCCATCCCATGGTATGGATAATGACAGAAAACAGTTTTGTTCAAATGTGACTGCCATAACTTTGTGAGCTAAGATGCAAAATATGAGAACTTTTTGTTCCAGATGTACAGATTCAGCAAATCTGGGTTGGGATGAAACACCTGCTCTCATCATTGCATCAACATATGAGTGACTATGTCGACTTCTGGAGATTTCTGTTGCAAGATTGATGAGTTCACTGAATCATGATTTTTCCCATTGGAGTGGAGCTATCAGAATGAGGTAACTTGCTGATTTTCTTGCTTCCTGTATCACTTTTAGAATCAGAGGTGTTGGAGGGTAAGCATATAAATCCAGGCCATTCCAATCTATAGAAAGATCACTGACTGTCCAGGCCTTTGGATCTGGTACTGGTGAGACAAAGGTTGGGAGTTTAGCATTCCACTTTGTGTCAGTAGTATGACCATCATTGGTCTATCTCATAGGTCACACATTTACGGGAAAACCGAGGGATAATGAGACTATTTTGTTTGCATTAGCTGATTCTTCCAAGTCGACTAATACACTATATTAGCTGGCCTGGAATATGGCAAACGTTGATGTGGATTTGTTGCTGATGATGCCATATTAGAAAATCCAAACAAAAATGCAAAGGTCTGGGGACTTGATTCCACTTTACAAGTTGAGATAAGTCACCACAGTGTAGATCATCCTGCCACCAATGAAAAGCTTTGAAATGACTTTCATATCAAGAATGTTGATACGTAAATGATGATCCTGAGGGGGCCACATTCCACTGGCTTTCTGGAATGATGAAAGGAGGTGTGCCCCTTCCAGCCCTCTGTGCTTGCATCCATACAGATTGTGATTTCTGGAGACTGTAGTGCAGAGGTATATCTGAAGTGAGTCAAGTATGGTATCTAATGTTTGTGCAGATTGTGAGAAGCTGGTAAAGGGGTAAAGTCTTGGCCTCCATTAGGACAACAGAATCATTTGTAATGGATGCATAAATGGGTGACCTTGGACTAAGAGATCCTCTGTCGCATTAAGCAAACCCAGCAGGTGAAGGAATTCTTGGGCAAGGAGATTGTCCTACATAAGCATGGAAGCCAACATTGTACTTATTTTCAATGTTCATTCCTGAGAGAGACAGACTCTGTTTACTCAGTGTTGTAATCCATACCTAGATGAACAAATGTTGAGATGGTACAAGGTTGGACTTATCATTGTTGACAAGGAAAACAAGGTTGAGAAGAAGAGTAACCATGGATATCATGTCTTGCTCTAAGACATAACTCACCTGACATTTTTTAGAATGTATTCCAGGTAGTCGAGTTGCAACCATGGAGGTGGTCCAGACATAAGCCATCTCAAGGTCCATCAATTTAGTGAAATCTCAGGAACTGATACCAACTCCCACAGGGAGTGCCCTGAACTGGTAAACAGTGTCTTTGTAGGTGAATTGCTGGAACATCCTGGAAGTCATGTGAATGGGGATGTGAAGACATGTATCTTCCAGGTCCACATTGACTATGTAGTCTCCTTTCTGGTCAGCATTTAGAACCCATCACAGTGTTTCCATCATGAACCATGGGGTGTGAATGAATTGATTAAGTGCCCTTAGATCAATGACAGGGCAAAATGTGCCACATTTGTAACTGAGGGAACCCTGGATGCAGAGGAGGTACAATGAAAATGATACAGAGCCTCTTGGAAACCATTTGTTGGGTTCATAGGTCTTCATGACATATTCTTTCCCATTTGGCAGCAAAGAATTTTTACCTTCCTCCTACTGGGATCTGTTATAAGGAAGGTATGAAGATGATGTTATTTTTTTAGAAAGGGAGGCTCATGGAGAGAAATGTTGCTGTCTCTCTGCCTCTTGTCCACTTATGTTTGGAAGAATTGTGGTTTTCGACGGTACCATTGTAGATTCAGTAGGACTGCTTCTGAGTGGCTTGTGTTCTAAGGGGGTCCCTGCAATCTTTATCCTGATTGCCTCAAAAAGCCATTCACTGTAGCTGGGACTGTGTTGGAGGGAAAGAAGGTATCCTTGGTGTCTTATTTGCAGATTTTTGTCAACCAGACCATTATAGAGGAGATCAGATGATAAAGGTTGCAAGTGTAGCTTGGCCTTATGCATACAGAGGATGGCTTTGTCATTACCAAAGCTGCAATATCTCGGCTGACTACTGACATATCTAAATGGAAAACTGGTGTCAGACTTACAGAACAGTGGACTAAAGTTCATGGGAAGACAGCTTTATTGTAAAAAGAGTCTGTTGATGCTTGGATCTTGTAATTGATGATATATGCAGCCCAGAATGTCAGAATGTATAAGTATTTTGAAAGTCGATTCTTCCTTTTTATTCAAAAATAAACTGATGCCAGAACTTGAGACCTTGCAGTTGCTGTGAAAGGAGGAGGACAGAATTCCAGTGGCAGTAGGTGAAAAACTTCTTCAGTCAAAGCCCATAGGGTTGAGTCATTGCACATCAGATAATATCTAATAACAACGAGGGGACTTGAAAGCAAGTTTCATGGTCTTTGGCTAAAGGTGTTCAAGCCAACATCTCTTGTGCTCCCTGTGAAGCAAACGGAGAAGAATGTCGAGGATGGTGACTCATTAACTATCTTGAGGTAGATCCAGTGACCTCCAAGCTGTCACTAAGTACAGGCTCCCTTTAGGTGGCAAAAGACTTGAGAAAATAGTGAGGCAACATATTGCTCTTGCATATTGCTGCACTATGCTGGGCATCATATGCAGGGAGTGTCTATTGCCACCATGTGGGTTAGACTGATCTGTGAGAGTGCCTGTATAACTCAGGTTCGTGAAAATGGACACAACTTGTTATTGTCATGGCTGATACTGTATGATCAATTGTAGTCATGACCTATTACAATTAGGGATATATGGCAGAGTCTGGATGTGACCGAATAGGATCATCTTGGTTGGCATTATGTTGTCCAGTTCATGAGAGTGGGATGGGGTACATGATATTGATCCACATAGCTGGTCCATAATTCTCATATGCGACATGGTAACTGAGCCTGTTTGTTGTCTCTTTGTCTTGCTCCCCAGCAAGTGATATGGTATTGAGTCTTAGTGTGCAAACTGATGACATCTTCTTCCCTCGAGGTGCACTTCTGCGTCTTTCCCTTTAACACCCCCAGTACTATTATCCATTGACTTCTGTCCACAGGATGCAAGACTGACGTATTCGTAGATTAACAACCAGAGTAAGCTACACCACATGTAGAGTGGTTGTCAGTCTGGTCTTGCACATGGTCTAATTCTTTATGACATACATAGAGCATACAATATTTAACGTGTAACATGCCATGCATCCAGCTTTATGAACTTCGGAGCATATGTGCAGAGCTATACTCTATAACAATTACCTGTAAAAGGGCACACCTGGGTGCCCATACGGGTAGAGTATTGGGTGTCACTATTAATTTGACAAAGTAGATGCTAAAATATCAAATCTAATAAAAGTTACCTGCAGCAGACCTGCCAACCTTAACATGACCTCAGTCAGGCAGTACATTTTTTTCTGTAAGTCAGACCAGTTTTCAGTCAGGTGTAACAAACAATACCACATACTACTTTTTCAAGCTGGAAAACATGCATTTATCCAGCGACAGTCAACACTGTGTTCAACTAAAAAATTTGTAAAGTTTAGTTGAACCTTAATTACATCTAGTACTGTTTCACAAACAGCAGTTACATATCTTATGGAGCTCAATGGCTTCTTGCTATCTCAACTTGATATAAGCCTTGAAAAAAATTTTAATTTCATGTTGGCTGTAATGACAGCAAACATTTTTGCCGCCTTGAGACATACTCAAATCAACACATGATGTCCACAAAATGTAATTACCTTTAGTACAGTTTCACAAACTGCAGTTCCAAACCTTACGGAGCTCAGTGGCTTCTTGATATCTCTCAATTTGATGTAATCCTTGAAAAATAATTAAAATTTCATGTGGGTCCTGATGACGGCAATCATCTTTGCCACCATGTGACATACTCAAATCAACAAATAATGTCCGCAAAATGTAAGTGTTGGCCTTTCTATTTTTTACCCATGAATATGAATATTTTCTGCTTGATCATGCAGATGTTTTGCATCACAAAATAAATGCAGTTTAAAGCATCTGAGGTACTCATGTAAAGCTAGCCTGGTTCCCTGACGAACTCCACTGAATCTAATATGAAATCTGGATCAGAATCAAACACCAACAAGACAGAATTTGGATTTACTGCAAACAATCATATTTCTGTAGTCTGCGCTTTTACTCTGCAAGTCCACATTTTAAGGGTCATTAAGAACTATGGCAAAATCATAAAGGTTGGCAGGTATGCTGTAACTATGAAGTGGATGCTATGGATAAACTATGCATAGAAAACTTACCTGTAAGCATCCAACCATGGCAGAAACTATACATTAATATAAATTAGTTTGCTGAAGTACACAAAATAAGCATCATTATCGATACATATGAAGGGGATGCTATAATATAAATTTTAAGACAATGTTACCTGTAGGAAAGGTCAAATGATGGCATACGTAAAATCAATAAAGTGTCATGTAAATAACTACAAAGTGGATGTTAAGACTAGACTGATATAGAAAAACTTACCTGCATGATGTATCCAACTAGAAGAAATTATACAGAAATATGAGTTTTCTACATTACACATCAGACCTGCACCTATTTAAATACAGCTATGGCAATGTGAGGGGACATAATTGTGACCCATACTGGTATGTACCAAGGGTGCCTAAGTGAGTGATGATGGCAAAGAGATGACACTTAAAAGGCAGAAACTTTGTTGTGAAAGAAATAAAGAACAGAAAGTTTAGAAATGTATAGATGGAGCATGCTTCCTGTTGAAGAGAACTCTCCTTCAACTTGATTAAGGTAGAAATCTTCCAAAATCCTTGTGTATGGATTGCAAGGTCTTTCTGTCCGTAAAGAGCATGCTACTTGGTATGAACAGAAGAAGTAACTGAAGAGTTCCCATACACGCCAACCCTGGCGAGGAAAATGTGTAATCCAAGCAGACAAAAAGAGTAATCCGAGAAGAAAAAGAGTAATCCACATATAACATGATACAAATTCAATAAGCATATGTAGAAAATGATTTTTTATACCCCTACTGTCTTTTAACATCAATTACTGTTTCAAGGTTACATATATGTAGCACTTTTCGATTTAAAAAGCAACATACTCACTTTTACCAGCTGAGACTATGAATGTTTTGCACACCAGTAGAGCACTAAGTACTAGATTACTGAGCCTGTATCTGAATTCAGTTTTATTTTTGCTAACAATACAGAACAATCTCTCACTGCCAGCATTAGAATGGTAAAGAACAATATTCCTTTCATAACCTGGCAAAGAAGAGGAAATTTATATCTTCCAGTTATTGGGTCGTTTAGCTGGGAAATAAGATGAAAAAAAATCAATTCTGTCCAAATGAAGTACACTGTCAGGTAGAATGCCAACTTGGTACTTCAGTCATTCTCCTTCTAATTTATTGGCAGCCTTTTGTGTAGCAAGGTGCATCAAATGACAGAGACAACCTGTGATGTACACTGAGACATTTGTCAAAATATAGAATGCAGCTCCTTTATGAATTCCAGTTATCACTGACGCATTATCAGCTGAAAACCCCATACAGCTCTGCCAATTGATATCATGTTTATTCAAAGCATTATCACGCAAATCAAATATGTTTTCCTCAGTGGAATTTACTGTTAATTCTGGTAATGAAATAAGAGCACTCTGACTTTGCCGTTTTCATTGTCAAAGTCTCTTACACAGACTGAGTACAACTTTTTGTCATCATAATTATTACTCCTGTCTGTGGCAATACTAAATGACCCAATTTTCATGGCTTCTGCAATTTTAAGTGAAGCATCTTCAGCTAAACACTGAACAATATTAGATGATTTTGCTCTTGCACATGCATGCATTCTGCAATTTTGGAACCAGGAAACATCCATTTGATCAAAGGACCAACGTAGTCTTCTACCGCTAGGGGCGTGTTCCATTAAGAACTCAGTAAATAACACCTCTGCATTTATAACATTTGTGTCCACAATTGAGTTTTGGTGTAAAAAAGAAGTTACCTTAATACTGTAGTTAGTATAATTCAAGCTTTCTTTAGTTTTCAAGTGTTGCTCCACATCAAATTTACACTATGAATAATATTAAAATCCTTTCCACACAGCCTGCAATGGGCATGAACCTGCCCTAGAATGGAACGCTGTGTTATGTATTCATCTCTGAATCTGTTTTTCATCTTTATTTAATCTGTGAAATTATCTGGAAACATTTTTGCCCTAGCACACACATCGACTTGAATAAATCTGACTGACTTTTAGCACCAAATATCCTACAGACTGGTTCTGTACCAAATATGAATTAAAACAAAGAATCTGAGAGCAAAGATTAAAAATTAGAAAACCAGTCTGTTCTCTCCTCACTAAGCCATACAGCTGCTATAAATAGAATCCGAGGTCCAAAGTTTGAAAGTAGAAACCAGCATGTTTCTTGGAAATAGGACAGCTGCTATAAATAGAATATAATAATGTTAGGAAAGTGCATGCATGTCTATGGACAAGTGTACTCTTATATCATAGTTACGTAGAAGCCGTCTTTCTAGAATATGGTCTGTGGGATTAATGGGATGTTAATAAAAATGAGAAAATAAATTTATTTTTTTTTTGGAAGGGGGGTATATCGAAATCTCGTAATCCATATACGTTTACGCATAAGGCATAATTTAGTGAACAAAAGCGTAATGATTACACCAAAAGCGTTATGGTTGACATGTATGCAATCCCTGTATCCTGGGGAGATCACTTTATCTAAATGCCACCTAGGTAGGCAGATAGCTTTTATTTTTTAAGCTTAAAAGTTTTAGTTTGGGAGGGTTGGATTTGTAAGGTAGTAGTTGTTCTCCTAAGGTATAATGATTGGGTAACACATTTGACAAAGAAATCTTTGTAAGTGGAATCAATGTAGAAGCAGAGTAAATTGCTTGTCTTTGGAGTTAATCTGTAATGCTGGGGTAAATTAGGTCTTTTTCCTCAGCCAGTTTAAAGAGTTAATACATCTATGTAACTGGTGAATAAGACCTTTGGCTGTTGTCTCAAGATAAATTCATTCATTATGTAGTTTGATTTCATTCACTGATACATATATTCCATATTTACCAGAAGTCTGATCAAAACTGCAACAGTTATTAGAAATGATCACTAATAACATTAATACCTTGATAATAACAGCAGAACCTTCAGCCAAAAAGGGAAAAATTCTAACACAAGCCTTCAACAAAAATGGGAAAAATTCTAACACAAGCAGAAAGAATGAAAAAATGTAATTGAAAGAAGTGAAGTTAATTTACAAACAGAATATGTAAATAGTTTATTTTACAATTCATATGCTAAGAAATATACCTGTGATCTTCAAATATAAAGATGAATATTTTTTATGATAGACATATATCTATATTGCTGTATACAAATATAAAGGGGAATATTTTATGATAGATATATATCTGTATTACTGTATACAAAAGTAATGGGGAATGCTTTATGATAGACATATATATTGCTATATACAAATATAAAGGGGAATATTTTATGATAGACATATATCTATACTGCTGTATACAAATATAAAGGGGAATGTTTTATGATAAACATATATCTATATTACTGTATACGAAAGTAAAGGGGAATCTATATTGCCATACACAAATGTAAAGGGGAATGTTTCATAATAGATATATATCTGTATTGAAATATACAAATAATATTTTCTGTTGAAAAAAGAATACATACACAGTGATTGTGAGTATTTTGCCTTCTTAAACAGAGTTGAATTTTTGACCTTAGAAATTGTTCCTTTGCACAAACCTGTTAAGAAAGACCACCTGTTTTGAGATATTGCTTTTTGTTGGCAGATGGGGTGGTGTCTCAGGATATGTTTAACTGTACAATGGGAGATAATCTGTGCACTCAGTATAGATTTCTGGGCCTTTCCTTATCCACCCTCCCACCCTGGAAACCTGCCCCTAGAAACACAGCTGAGGAGCAACCACTGAGTTCAACATGTAAGGAAGCTGTGGTGGCAGAGTGGTTAAGCTACTGTATGAATAACAAGAAAGATGCAGGTTTCAGACCTGCCAACCCTGACGAGTCCGTCTCAGTAAGGCAGCTGATTTTCTTCCCTAAGATTGACCAGTTTTCAGTAAGGTGTAACAAAATATCAATAACTGCTATTGTAAAGCTGGAAAACATTATTAAAAGTTTGACGCAGAGACGATAACATTATGTTCAACTGAAAAGTTTGAAAAGAATACGTAGACCTAATTTACCACTAGTACAGTTGCACAAACTTTAGTTCCAAACCCTATGCAACTCAATGGCTTGTTGCTATCTCTCAACTTGACATAATTCTTGGAAATTCTTTTTCCATTTCATATGACAATGGCAATCATATCTCCCGGCACGAGAGTACTCAAATTGGCATGTGATGTCCAATAAATGTAATTGTGTCCTTTCCATCTTTTATTCACAAGAATCTTAATATTCCTTTTTATTCTTCTGTGTTGATTATTAACACTTTTCTAGCGGCTTATTTTCCCTTTCATCTTAAACATGCATCACTTTCGGGACGCCATTTATAAAAATTTCTATAATGAACAGTTTGATCATACAGATGCTTCACATGAATAAATAGGTGAAGTTTATAATGTCTGGGGTGCAGCTGTAAAGTTAGTCTGGTTCCCTACCAAATTTTACTAATTCTAATATGAAACCCTGATCCAAATAAAACACAGATGAACCAATTATCTGGATTTTTTGGCAACGATAATTTTTCTGTAGTTTTTGCTTGTATGCCGTAAGTCCGTATTTTAAGGGTAATTTTCGTAAGACGGCCAAATCGTAAAAGCTGGCAGGTCTGAGGTTTGAGTCCCACCATCTGATCAGTCTGTATTGCTACCTAATCACTCATGACTTTTTTTAAGGTCATTGATTTTGTTTGTTTTCCTACTAATTAAATGTAGAAGTGATTTCTCTCCTTTTGTAGACTATATATATATATATATATATATATATATATATATATATATATATATATATATATATATATATATATAAAGCATATTGGGTCATTACATTTGTTTTTATTAAAAGCTAAAAATACAAAATATACATTTAAAATAATTTCTGAGTAATGGCACAATATATGCAATGCCATAAAATAATGAACAATACATGTGGTAACAAATATGCAATATGTCTCTGGCATTTTAACTCATTGCATTAACCCCTGGTGCCACGTTGGTGCATAAGGAGGTAGGACCCTATTTCTGAGCTCTGTAGTGTCAAGGTCATTTAAGATACACCAAAATGGGTGGTATCAGAGAAAAATAGAGAGAAATAGCTCAACAAAGATACCAAATAATCAGGACTTTCTACCCGCATTACAAAATACAGAGGGAAAAACATTTTTTTAGACCCATTTTTTTTACACCAAAACTATGCCTGTTGTCGGAATCAGATTTTGTGTCCAGATTTTAGACTCAGATTTTATTTAGACTCATTGGCCTCAGATCCAAGGCAGACCAGTCTGAACTGCACAGACAGGTGAATCTTTGCAAAAAGTAGGATAAGTTGGGGATTTCAAGTAAAAAGTGGCCAAGACAAAATGATGGGTCCAACAAGCAAAAAAGCCTCCAAAAACCCAAACTCCTTCTTTTACCCTTCTACACATGCACAAGCAAAACAGCTAATGAAAAATGTTTCAAACACAACCAGGCATCAAGCTAAATGGAAATCTCTTGGACACAGATTTATTTGCATGTATTCAGAGGCAGCCCCAAAAATGTGTTTCCACATTTCAGGCGAAAATGACAAAAATCTCCAGGCGTTAATGAGTTAACACAGCATTCTTGCAACTGTAAAAATTCTATTCTGACATATCTAACTTGATTTACAAATGCAGTCAAGTTTTTAGCAATGATTCCCTGCAAATATATTTATAAATTTGGACACGATCTTTTTCTTGCGCATAATTAAATATGTACTGAAATTCTGATACTTGTATAAATTTATTGGCCTGCATTAGATATGCTGTTTGTTATTTATCCTAATGGCAATTTTGCATTATTAGTGAATTCCAACACAGCTTTCATCCTTGGTAATAACAATTAATTTATAAGACTGTAATAATTCACTGGTACTTGACAGGCATAAATGATGGTGGCTTGGCATCATCTGTATAATTTAAAGCACTTTATACCAGGATGCTAATTTAGTCAACTTCTATTGAGTGATGTCTGCAAAGAAGTTGCATTTAGGTTTATCTCCTGTTATTAATAGTACCCATATCTGATGGTGCTTTTCTCATGTGCAGAAAATTTAAAGTTATCTAAGCCAGATGCTTTCTGTAAAATCTGGTCAAATTCTGCTGAACAGTTTTGAGAACTGTTTAAAGCATTTTACTCCTTTTTATTGGTGGCCATATTTAAATGTGGATCAGAATCACTTGAATAAATTTGAAAGACCTCCATGCCACAATGCTTTCTTTCAAATTTGGTCAAATTCTGTTGAGTGATGTTTGAGCATTTGTTTAAAGTTTTGTATTCTTTTAGTAATGGCATCCAGATCAGATGGCAGAATGGCATCAACTGAACAAATCTGAAAAAAAAACTTCATGTAAGGATGCCTTCTGTAACATTTGGTTAAATTCTGTTAAACCCTTTTTTTGAGAAGTCCTTTAAACATTTTTCTGTCCACAGTGATGCTAACCATATTGATGGTTGACTGGTATCGTTTGAATTTCCATCAAATCTGGTCTAATTCTGTTGACTGGTATTGTTTGAATTTCCATCAAATCTGGTCTAATTCTGTTGACTGGTATCGTTTGAACTTCCATCAAATCTGGTCTAATTCTGTTGTGCCTTTTTTGGGAGAAGTAGTGTTTTAAATGTTTTCCAGATTTTAGCAGTGATGGCTGATCAGCATCCTATAGACAAACTTGAAAGAGCTCATGGCAGATTTTAGCAGTGATGGCTGATCAGCATCCTATGGACAAACTTGAAAGAGCTCATGGCAGATTTTAGCAGTGATGGCTGATCAGCATCCTATGGACAAACTTGAAAGAGCTCATGGCAGATTTTAGCAGTGATGGCTGATCAGCATCCTATGGACAAACTTGAAAGAGCTCATGGCAGATTTTAGCAGTGATGGCTGATCAGCATCCTATGGACAAACTTGAAAGAGCTCATGGCAGATTTTAGCAGTGATGGCTGATCAGCATCCTATGGACAAACTTGAAAGAGCTCATGGCAGATTTTAGCAGTGATGGCTGATCAGCATCCTATGGACAAACTTGAAAGAGCTCATGGAAGAATGCTTTCTGTCATATTTAGTCAAAATATGCTATAACAGCAATTTGGGAACTAAGGAAGTGCGATGTCATGACAAACAACATATGTTAAAGAAACATATAAGGTTTCTTGGCCTAATGGTTAGGTAAGCCCAAAAGGAGCCTTTTAAATCAAAAAATGGTGACAATGCTGGTGATCAATCAATGCTTTTTATTATTCCTCATGGTAAATTATTTGAATTAATTTGCATTGTCATAAAATTATCAAATATACTTACCAGGAAAATCTGCAACAAAGACGACGTCTGCATTGCTTGAGGTTTCCGTTAGACTTTTCTCAATCTCCCGCAGTTTGGTGCGCCAGTCAGACAGATCAACTAATAAAGGCATGATCCACTGTGTCTTTCTGAATAAACTCCAATCAGCTGTCAACATGTCAACCCTAGGATCATACATTCTGGAAAAACAAACACACATAGAACTTAACACAGGGTATACAGACCTGCCAACCTGAGAGAGACCTTCTCAGTAAGGCAGTCAAAATATGTCTGCAAGTTATACAACCTTTCATTAAGGTGTAATGAAATATCATGCACTGCTATTATCATCATGGAAAAATGAATTAAAAAGTTCTGAAGTGTGATCTGAATCTGATTCAGCACAGGCAAACATCTTCAACTAACGGAGATTGTAAGCACACTTAGACCTTAATTACCTCCTCAAACTGCAGTTAAAAAAAACCATGAGTTCAAAGGCTTAATACTAGATCTCTCAGCCTGACATAATCTTTAAGTTTGTTTTGTTCTGTATCTTTTTCAATTTCAAGTTGTGACAGCAATTATCAATCACAAAACATACTAAAATTAACACAAGATGTCCAAAATAAATAACTGCTGCCTTTCCTGCTTTTTTTCCAAGAACTGAATATTCTTTTTCATTTTATGCTAGGACAAAAATTTGTGGATTTTCTGAGGAAATAATCTCAATATTTTCTAACTGCCTGTCAATAGACACTGATAACATTATGACCAAGAAATCTGAAGTTACTCAATGATGCTTGTATAGTATTGTTAAGACTCTAAGGTCTAAAATTAAGTAACCAAAAGAGCTAAAACACTCAAGTTTTGTAAAATTCAACATATGAATTATTTCCCTAAAATAGAAAGTGAAAAATTAAAAATAAATTATCGAATGATAAAAGAAATCCTAAATAGACCCAAAGTTCTATGACAAGTCCAAAAGTATCAAGTACTCCAAATGAATTCAAGTGGAATTCTGAATGAAGTTCACTCTATTGTATTGATATGCAATAGTCCTGATGGACCACAATCATACAATCCAAAATATCTTTAAATGAATTCATAGTAATTCCAAAACAGCAACTAAATCTAAAAGTCTGATCACTTTGTAATTCCAATGAATAACTGAAATAAATATATAAATTCATTCTTTCATATGATCACAAATAAATTACTCCTCTAAGACTGCTGTTTATGCTAGGAATATTTAATATTATATAAATTATTCCTTACATAAGAAAACAAAGACCTTATACAGAAAAGGATGAGAGTGGAAATAATCATTCTAGATCATTCCAACTTTGTCATCAAGGTCTAGTACTTTAGCAGCTAGCCAATCAGGAATTAGGTCATCCTTGTTTTTCAAGAAAATGCGTGACCTGGACCCAAATTACATGATCATGTTTACGTCAATAAAAGCACAACTCATTATCTTCAAACTATGTGTTTACTAAAATGACCTATCTTACAGTACAAACCCACAATCACAAAGAAAAATTGTATTTAATATGTTATTTACTAAATAACCCTTTCAATCATAATCATGAAAATAAACATACATAATACAGATATATATAACAGTATAGCAGTAAGTATGGCTGCTTCCTGATGAAGATGAACCAAGTTTAAATCCAACAAGGTGCACGTTGTTTTCAAACTGTGATAATTTTGCTTTGGATTGGGAATGAGAATTATGCTACTGTTTGGACAGCTGCCAGGGTGGACGCTGGTTATAAATATGACATCTGCCAATTACTGATAACCTGACAGCTTCCATCAGCATAAAAACTCCAATCCATTTCAGCAAATCATTACCTAATACATAACATTTCTTTCTGTAAAACTGATTGACAGAAACAAAAGCATTGTCACAGACAAAAGAACGATCAGGGTTATTGCAGAGTTCAAAGCATTCTCACAGACAACAAAATGATCAGGGGTATCCCAGGGTCCAAAGCATTCTCACAGACAACAAAATGATCAGGGATATCCCAGGGTCCATGTGATTCACAACAAGCACTTACTGTATATTCAAATATTTTCACCTATATGATGGTTAGAATTTAATATTTTTTATTGCTTACATCTTTTCATGAGAGAATAACAAGTGAAGGTCCTGTTATTAATTATACTGCGCTCCTGAAGTTTTGGAATAAGAAGGATCTACAAGATTTTTCTATCAGTTTCAACTGTCATTTGTATTACCATTTTAAATTTAACAAAAATAAATGTACAGCTTAACTGTTTCCTTTGTTTGTAACTTAAGTCTGATTTATACACACATCAATGTTTGTATTTTTATTTGGATGATGAAATATTCATCAACAATCAGTTTCACCAGATTGAACAAGAAGGTATTAAGCGCAAAACCATTTAGCTTTTAGGGGATGGTCAGGATATATGACACAAATATATCTGTGATCATACAAAAATTCTAGCAGAGAAAAAGAGCTATGCATGGGCCAAATTAACCTTCATATACCAGTAACACAGAATTGTCCTTACTGTAAAAACACAGGCCATATAAACCCTCATAAAATAATAACACCGAGTTATTCCTTGTGTAAAAACACAGACCAGAAACCAACCTTTATTTAATAGCAACATAAACATATAGCTGTCCTTAGTGTGAAAACACAGGTCAAATCTATCTTCAAATTCTAGGAACACTGAGTTGTGATTAGTACGAAAACACAGGCCAAATCTACCTTCAAATACTAGGAACACAAGAGTTGTAATTAGTACAAAAACACAGGCCAAATCTATCTTCATATACTAGGAACACACAGTTGTAATTAGTACAAAAACACAGGCCAAATCTATCTCCATATACTAGGAACACACAATTGTAATTAGTACAAAAACACAGGCCAAATCTATCTTCATATACCAGGAACACACAGATGTAATTAGTACAAAAACACAGGCCAAATCTATCTTCATATACTAGGAACACACAGTTGTCCCTATAGTGAAAACACAGGTCAAATCTATCTTCATATACTAGGAACACACAGTTATAATTAGTACAAAAACACAGGCCAAATCTATCTTCATATACTAGGAACACACAGTTGTAATTAGTACAAAAACACAGGCCAAATCTATCTTCATATACTAGAAACACACAGTTGTAATTAGTACAAAAACACAGGCCAAATCTATCTCCATATACTAGGAACACAGTTGTAATTAGTACAAAAACACAGGCCAAATCTATCTTCATATACTAGGAACACACAGTTGTCCCTATTGTGAAAACACAGGCCAAATCTATCTTCATATATGAGTTAAATAAACATAGAGTTGTCCAAAGTGTACAAACCAAGTCAACCCTCATATAGTAGAAACCCTAATCAACCTTCATATAGTAGCAATACAAACACAGTTGTCCCTAGTGTAAACACAGAGGCCAATTTGACCCTCATATAACAGTAACAAAAACATGGGCCAAATCTACCCTAATAGAAAAGTAAAACAAGTATAGAGTTGTCCCTAGTTAAAAAAAAAAACAATTTCCAAAGCAACACTCATATAACAGTTACACAAATCTTGAGTTGTCCCTAGAGTAAAAACACAGGCCTAATCAATCCTTAAATAAATAACACATAAATGCAGGGCTGCTTAACATGCATTTATAAAGTAAATGTCACTATTAGTATCGAGCAAATCATTTTTCTTAGACTGTTGTCATTGCTGCAATCCACATTTCTTAGACTGTTGTCATTGCTGAAATTCACATTTCTTAGACTGCTGTCATTGCTGCAATCCACATTTCTTAGACTGTTGTCATTGCTGCAATTCACATTTCTTAGACTGCTGTCATTGCTGCAATCCACATTTCTTAGACTGTTGTCATTGCTGCAATTCACATTTCTTAGACTGCTGTCATTGCTGCAATCCACATTTCTTAGACTGCTGTCATTGCTGCAATCCACATTTCTTAGACTGTTGTCATTGCTGCAATTCACATTTCTTAGACTGCTGTCATTGCTGCAATCCACATTTCTTAGACTGTTGTCATTGCTGCAATTCACATTTCTTAGACTGCTGTCATTGCTGCAATCCACATTTCTTAGACTGTTGTCATTGCTGCAATCCACATTTCTTAGACTGCTGTGATTGCTGCAATCCACAACTCATCACCTTCTTGTCCTTACTCCAGGGATTAGTATGCCTTTGTGTGCAACTACTAAACTCCTTTTATCATATCTTAAAGGCTGGATGACCTCTATATGATGTATGATGGGAAGAGTTTTGAGACTTATAAATGTACATAGGCTGGATGACATATCGTGACTACCTGATGTATGATGGGAAGATTTTTGAGACTTATAAATGTACACAGGCTGGATGACACATCGTGACTACCTGATATATCATCGGAAAATGTCTGAGACCTATAAATGTACACAGGCTGGATAACACATCATGACTACCTGATGTATGATGGGAAGATTTTTGAGACTTATAAATGTACACAGGCTGGATGACACATCGTGACTACCTGATATATCATCGGAAAATGTCTGAGACCTATAAATGTACACAGGCTGGATAACACATCATGACTACCTGATGTATGATGGGAAGATTTTTGAGACTTATAAATGTACACAGGCTGGATGACACATCGTGACTACCTGATATATCATCGGAAAATGTCTGAGACCTATAAATGTAGGCAGGCTGGATGACACATTGTGACTACCTGATGTATGATGGGAAGAGTTTTGAGGCCTATAAATGCACACAGGCTGGATAACACATCATGACTACCTGATGTATGATGGGAAGATTTTTGAGGCCTATAAATGCACACAGGCTGGATGACTCATCATATGATCTTTATTTACAAATCCATAAGCCAATTATTGTACATGTCAAATGTCTGAGAAACAGAACTGATTAAAATAGTAATTATTCCAATTTATAATAAAATTTAACACTCTTTAAAAAAAATGATGAAAATGATGATGTAAATGTTCAGGGCATAACATAAGACCTGCATTTTTATCCTGGATGTATGAACCTTTGTTGGAAGTGTTGTTTGAGAGACCTCCAGGTATCAATATACAACCTGAGTGACTGACTCCAGGATGTACTATAATTGTAGATGCTCAGCTAAAACTGTTTCAACTTCGTCTTTGCCACTGACATTGTTCCATACTCTTAAAAAAAATGGTTTAAGGGGTTTAAAATTTGAAAACTTGCTGTGAATTAACATAAAATTTGAAAACTTGCTGTGAATTAACAAAATATTTGAAAACTTGTTTTGAATTAACAAAATATTTGAAAACTTGTTTTGAATTAACAAGATATTTGAAACTTGTTTTGAATAGACAAGAGTTGCTCTGCAGAAACAAAAGACTTGATGCAATTCTGTGCATAAATGTTTGCTTTAGAAAAGTTAGTAAATGAGATTCCTACCTGTAAACTAATTTATTACATATTTCAGTGAGAGAAAAATTATATCGCAACAGTGGTGATATCAATTTTACAGCAAGAGGGGTGATATCTCTTTTACTGCCACAGTGGTGATACCACTTTTACCACCACAGTGGTGATACCACTTCTACTGCAACAGGGTCGACACCACTTTTACTGCCACAGTGGCATTATCACTACTGGATGTTCTTTTTTCATTTAGACAGCATATCTGCCATTACATGTATGTTCTTCAGACCTGTATTTACATATCTAGGGCTAGTTTTTCCTCCTTTACCTTCTCTCTCTCTCTACATGAGAATTAATAGATCTTCAAATGACCGTCTTAACATAATCAATGAAAACGCAAGGTCAAGAAAGCCTAAAAATGACCCCAAACAACCAAAAGCAGGCTTCAAGTATTAACATCTTTAGATTTTTTTTTCTACTTGAAAAATGCAAATTGTCAGTGAATGAAGTTACATGGCCTGATGTTATTCGATATTCTGTTTCACACATACAGTAATGTATACCTGCTAGCATGCACTTAACAACAAATGGTACACATTTTCAAGTACAATTCTTGATAACATGTACTGATAAAATTGTTAGGTAGTGATTTTAACTGTTGTCACAATCATAATCATGTCTGAAAACAGAGGAGAAATCAGGCATTGATTAGTGTTGATTGCAAACTGAAATTAAGTAACAATCAAAATTAGGGTGCAGTGCCTTTCACTGAAATAGACTGCAAGCCTGCCAATACACAAACCATGTCTCAATGAAGAAATAAATCTACCTGGCTCATGGCCATATCACAACAGGTGCAAGGATGCATACAGCTCTTATCTACCCAGTTCATGACCATGTCACATGAGGAAGGAGTATCTATATGACTTTTATCTACCTGGCTCATGGCCATGTCACATCAGGAGAAACTATCTCTATGGCTTATATCTATCTGACTTAAAGCCATGTCACAACAGGAACGAGTATCTTTGTGGCTTAGATCTACCTGCTCATGACCATGTCACATCAGGAGTGAGCATCTATACGGCTTTATCTACCTGGCCCACAGCCATGTCCCATTATGAGGGATTATCTATATGGCTTCTATCTACCTGGCTCACATTCATGTTGAATGAGGAGGGAGGATCTATATAGCTTATATCTACCTGGCTTATGACCATGCCACATTAGGATAAAGTATCTCCATGGCTTACATCTACCTGGCCCATGGCCACGTCACATCAGGATACAGTATCTTCATGGCTTATAACTACTTGGCCCATGACCATGTCATGACAGAAGACAGTATCTCCATGGCTTATATCTACCTGGCCCATTGTCATGTCACATCAGGATGTAGCAAGGATCTCTATGGCTTATGGCCAAGTCACATTTGGAGAACGTATCCAGAGCCTACTGCCTAATTTGTTTTGAAAATAAACATAAACTGATCAGCTGAAATTTGTAAAAGATGTATTTCATGTTCTTGCTAATAAAACATCTTCCTTATTATGGTATGAACCTTTGTTGAAAGCGTTTGTTGAGTGACCTCCAGACATCAAAGTTCAATTTGACCGATTTCAGGTTGTACTTTTGTAGATGGTTGGCAATACAGGCAGCATACTGCTTGGCCATGTCTGGCTGGTGGGTCCAACGACTGTCTCTTGACCAGGCCTATAGACAGAGAAACAATTTAAACACGGTTATCTACATAAGCTTAATGAAACAGAACAAGATAACATCAAAACTGTAAACAGACACAAAATCATACAGAACAAGATAACTCAAAACTGTCAAAAGACATAAAATCATACAGAACAAGATAACCTCAAAACTGTCAACAGACATAAAATCATACAGAACAAGATAACCTCAAAACTGTCAACAGACACAAAATCATACAGAACAAGATAACTCAAAATTGTCAACTGACACAAAATCATACAGAACAAGATAACATCAAAACTGTCAACAGACACAACATCATACTGAACAAGATAACCTCAAAACTGTCAAAAGACAAAAACCATACAGAACAAGAGAACCTTAAAACTGTTAACAGACAAAAAATCAGCCAGAACAAGATAACATCAAAACTGTCAATAGACACAAAATCACACAGAACAAGATAACCTCAAAACCGTCAACAGACACAAAATCATACAGAACAAGATAACATCGAAACTGTCAACAGACACAAAAACATATATAACAAGATAACCTCAAAACTGTCAACAGACATAAAATCATATTGAACAAGATAACTCAAAACTGTCGACACAAAATCATACAGAACAAGATATTTTTTTAAACTCTCAACTGACACAAAATCACACAACAAGATAACATCGAAACTATCAACAGACACAAAATCATACAGAACAAGATAACATCAAATCTGTCAACAGACACTAAATCACACAGAACAAGATAACATCAAAACTGTTAACAGACACAAAATCACACATAACCTGATAACCTCAAAACTGTCAACAGAAACAAAATCATACAGAACAAGATAACCTCAAAACTGTCAACAGACACAAAATTATACAGAACAAGAAAACCTTAAAACTGTCAACAGATACAAAATCATACAGAACAAGATAACCTGAAAACTGGCAACAGACACAAATCACACAGAACTAGATAATCTCAAAACTATCAACAGACACAAAATCAAGCAGAATAAGTTAACCTCAAAACTGTTAACAGACACAAATCACACAGAACAAGAGAATCTAAAACTGTCAACAGACACAAAATTAAAAAGAACAAGTTAACCTCAAAACTATGATCAGCTCTCAACTCTTCAGCAGAGTTCATTTTCGTGCTGCGTCCTTGTACCAGTAACCCATATTTTCATCTTTGGTGCATGAATGTCTCCTCTGTGGCACCCAAAGGGTGCATACAAAAGACCCAACAAAACAAAGCTACAAAATCATTACAGCTGATTTTTAGCTGTATTGAGAGCATGCCATGCTTTATGAATACTCTGTGCACATTGCCAGAGAAGTATAAAATGATCAATTTCATTGGCTTACAGAAATGTCTTGCTGACTTTGATTGGCTTCAACACCAACATAGAGCATTATAATCATAATCATGAGAAAATGCTTTTATTTCCAAGTAGTGCACAGTGAGGTAAAAATGTTGACTCAAATGTTCAAAGGCAGTTTTAGGGCAGAACGGTTACATGAGCATGAGGAATTCAAATGCTTGTACAGGTGGTTTGTGAATCTTAGATGCTAATAATAGTCACTGATACATGGGTCATGGAATTAATAATTTCTGCAATAAATATTCACTTTTCCATCATTAGGCCTGTATACTATGAATCAGTCATTGTTGATTCAGATGACAGCATGGTTTGCTACAATTTCCTTGTCAAGTAAAATATCCATAACCTCAAAGGTGGTCAAAGTTATTTTCAGTAGACAAAGAAAATGAAGAAAATCATGATGTAATCTGACTTTACAACAACTGATTCAAAGCATACAGGCCTTGTGCTGGAAAACTTCATATTTACTGCAAAAATTAATAAATCCACAACACAAGCACCTGTAATGATGACATGTCTGAATTTCTTGAATAGTCAACATACAGGTAAGGGTATTTGCAACCCATGGTTTTACTCAATGACCCCACTTCTGATCTGATAGAAACCACTGGACCTACGATTTAAACCCTTCCGGATTGAACACTACATCAGCACCTTCCATACCTTAAAGAGCAAGCCCTCCACAAACTGTAAACAAGGTATGTGATCTAGAACTCAAGTTAAAATTGTCTTTAGCTTGCAGCGACCTTTACCTTTGACCACAACATCAAAAGGATTTTTCTTACTAAAAATGCAAGCTATCCACAAACTTTGGTGAAAGTACTAGATCTAGAACTGGAATCTGTGTGCACAAACTATTTTTCATTTTTAGTCATGGTGACCTTAATTTTTCACCCTTTGACCCCAAATCAATAAGCTTCTAACCTTGCTCCGAGTGCAAGCCATCCACAAAGTCTAGTTTAGGATCTTAGTAAAGGAAGAACTAAGGTTTCTTTGCAAAAATAAGTTTTCTTCTTTCCATCACTGTAACCCTAATCACTGCTTCTTTGTACCCCATTTCAACTGTCTTCCTCTTATCCAAAGTGCAAGTCATCAACATAGTCAAGTCTAGTCTGTGATTTAGAACAAATGTTATTGTGTGAAACCATTTACTTTTTCAGTCAGTCAAAATGACTCTGACCTTTAACCTTCTGACCCCAAAATCAACAGATTTCTTCCCCAAATGCAAGCTATTTACAAAGTTAGGAAATGATGAATCACAGAGAAGTCATTTATTTTTAATGAAGAAAATACTTAATTTTAGGAAATAGTTATTAATAGGTTGCAAGGTCCATACAGATTCTATTGATGTGTATTTCAAATGGTGGGGCAACATTCACAATATTTTTAATGTCTTTTGATCTTTTAATGTCTCTTTTCATTAAAATGTAGAGATATAGGATGTATCTGCAACACATTTACATAAATATTTTTATCTTTATACAATATAACCTTTGCTAAAAAAACATTCAAATTTTTTCAAAACTTTTTGCAACATTTGCAAACTACTGTGAGATTGAATTTTGTTTATATCATGATTCATATAATTTAAGAAAGATTACCGTAGGATTGAGGTACCCAGTTTCTCCAGAAGTCAAATCATAGTACGTCACACGAACATGCTGGAGTGACCATGAATGAACCATCATATCCCATGAATATCCGTATAGTCCTTTTGTCCATGCATTGTTGCCCTAAAAACAAAATGAATGTAACTGTATGCATTAAATAATTTACTGTATAAATTATTGTTTTACAGTGCAACCTGTCTTGAGAGACCACACCTTGTGAATTACTGTTTAACAGTATAACCTGTCCTGAGACTTCATCTTCTGGGAAGTGAATGGCATCATGTGTGTAGAGCTAATGCACTGTTCATATATTAGCATGCATATTGTCCAGAAACAAAAGGTGTGAATGATAAATGGATGGACTGATGAACAAAAACATTTAAAATATTGAAACTGAAAAACTTTTAATTATAGACTGTACATCTAAACCACTAGTCTTAGATCTGTACCAATGTACACATCTACATCATCATCATCATCAATCCCTTAACCCAAGAGGTTGTTGGGGCAACACAGTTGACTTTACAACCAATTCTCTCCATCTTTCCCTGTTCTCTACTGCCCTTTGGGAATCTCCAAATCCCATGCCTGTCCACTCCTTAATGTTGTCTTCCCACCTCTTTTTCTGTCTGCCACTTCTTCTGCGCCCTCGCACTGTGCCTTGCAAGATTGTTTTTGCCAGTCCAGATCGTTCTTGAGACATGACCGTACCACTTCAGTTTATGCTTTTTTACAGTCGTGAAGAGGTCTTCATAGGATACGATGGCTCATTGGATCTTGTTGTGGACTTCTTCATTGGTTACATGGTCAATGTATGAAATGCCCAATATCTTGTGGTAGCATCTCATTTCACATCTACACCTCCAGTCTAAGATATTAACCAACTTTACACATTGACATTAGTCTAAGATCTGTAGCAAATTTACACATCTACACCACTAGCCTAAGATCTGTACCAAATGTACACATCTACACCACTAAGATCTGTATCATATTTACACATCCATACCACTAGTGTAAGATCTGTGCCAAATTTATACATCCAAACCAGTAGTCTAAGACCTGTACCAAATGTACACATCTACGCCACTTGTCTAAGATCTGTACCAAATTTACACATCTACACCACTAGCCTAAGTTCTGTGCCAAATTTACACATCTACACCACTAGCCTAAGATCTGTACCAAATTTACACATCTACACCACTAGCCTAAGATCTGTACCAAATTTACACATCTACACCATTAGCCTAAGATCTGTACCAAATTTACATATCCACACCACAAGTGTAGATCTGTACCAAATTTACACATCCACACCACTAGTCTAGATCTGTACCAAATGTACACATCTACACCACTAAGATCTGTATCAAATTTACACATCCACACCACTAAGATCTGTATCAAATTTACACATCCACACCACTAGTGTAAGATCACTACCAAATGTACACATCTAAACCACTAGTCTACGATCTCTACCAAATGTACACATCTACACCACTAAGATCTGTATCAAATTTACACATCCACACCACTAAGATCTGTATCAAATTTACACATCCACACCACAAGTGTAAGATCACTACCAAATTTACACATCTAAACCACTAGTCTAAGATCTCTACCAAATGTACACATCTACACCATTAAGATCTGTATCAAATTTATACATCCACACCACTAGCCTAAGATCTGTGCCAAATTTACACATCCACACCAGTAGTCTAAGATCTGTACCAAATGTACACATCTATGCCACTTGACTAAGATCTGTACCAAATTTACACATCCACACCATCAGTCTAAGATTTGTATCAAATTTACACATCTACAACACTAGTCTAAGATCTGTATCAAAGTTACACATCCACACTACCAGTCTAAGATTTGTATCAAATTTACACATCTACACCACTATTGTAAGATCTGTACCAAATTTACACATCCACACCACTTGTCTAAGATCTGTACCAAATTTACACATCTATACCACTAGTCTAAGATCTCTACCAAATTTACACATCCACATCACCAGTCTAAGATTTGTATCAAATTTACACATCCATACCACCAGTCTAAGATTTGTATCAAATTTACACATCTACACCACTTGTCTAAGATTTGTATAAAATTTACACATCCACACCACTAGTCTAAGGTCTGTACCCAATTTACACATCTACACCATTATTCTAAGATCTGTGCATAATTTACACATATACGTCACTAGTCTAACAGTCAGCCTGTATTTTCCTTATAATGAAAAATGATATTTCAGTGTCTGCAGTGGAATATGGCAATGTCAGTACAATTCTACTGATTCCACAAATAGGTTTAAATACTTTCCTGTCTGAGGATTCAGTTTTATGACTGCCTGCCATAACTGCTCAAGATTGGTACTGTCTGGGTCCAATAATGTTTTAATGTCAGTAAGATTCTCTACATGAAGCACAAACACATAATTTACACCATCAAATCATTTGTACCTCTAAGCTTAATTTGCAGACACCATTGTTGTTGTCATCATCATCACTATCACCACTCCTTAATACTGACAATCAAATCTGGAAAACAATTACCAATTACTAGTAATATAGACAAAGACAATGATCTCATTTATCTCAGGAATTATGGATTACAATGGCAGTGACATACACTTTTGTCTGATTTACATTCATCTTTACAAAGGAATGAATGAAGGTCAGTAGCGTTTATATCAGTTTTTCAAATGCAGTCATTTAGAGTGTCAAATGCATATTTGGCCAAAAAATTGTGGTCACTGGCAGTTAATAACATGTGCTTATGTCTGGTTTACATTCATGTTTACAAAGGATTAAATCAAGGTCAGTAGTGTGTTTAAAAGTTTTTGAAACGAGGTCATTCAATGTATTGTCGAATGCATACTTTGCCAAAAAATCATGTTCAGTGTTGCATTTTGCAGATGGTCGGTCCCTCATAAGTCTGTTTATATAACAAATTGTTATTATTATTATTCAATTAAGATTATGATTTTTTATGAACAACAAAATAGTAACAAGTCTGTGTGAGTAGTTTTTGTCCATTTGCAGGAGACATTTTGTGTGATTTATGAGTTAGGGATGATAATTTTGACTAGACCTGAAAAATGATCTGCTACCAAAAATAAATTATGTTCGGCTTTAAAGTTGGCAAATAGTGTCTCAGCACATGTAACTTTATCTTTGATGCCGATTCTGCAAAAATGGATTTCAGTGACTGTATATTTTTGTTGTCATGTTAATTATGCTTTATTAAGATGGGGTTTCTGCATGACACATAATGTCATTCTTGCAACCATAACAGATTTTAAAATCAGCTTTACAAGAAGAGCAAAATGCATATTTATGTCCTTTGAATTTGACTGCAACCACTGAAATTCCTGTTTCCAACCATCACTGAATTTAATGTGATCTTTTGGTTGCTTGGATTTTGGTGTTTTGGTATTGGCATGCTTGGACATCTTGACAAACTTTAAATACCAAGGCAAACCTACCTATTTTTATGCCACTTAAGCTACCAAGTAATCCAATCATAATCAGTTAACATCTTTAATCCTGTCCAAATACATCTGGTCATACATAGTGCAGACTCTAATCTGTCTTGACAACTTTAAGCACCATAGCAAAACAAACTTTACTGAGAGAATATGTTTACTGTTTTATGCAGATTGAAATTTTTTAACCAAGCCATAGTCAATTAGTCTTTAATATTTTTGAAATTATTTCAGCTCATACAGACTATAATCCACTATACTTACTTCAAACATGAAGCCAGCTAACCATGCAGACATAATCAAAGGGTGAAATTAGCAACTACACTATCTTGCCCTGCTTCACAGTCATGTGATGACAGGCAGTATTACTGTAAATATACTACAATCTAACCAAAAATGTGAACGAAATGGAAATAATTAAATTTTTCACTAATAATTTTGCATGCACAGGAGATTTCAGTGAGTGGAAAAATGGTAGACACACCAAGACTTGGAAGGAGGTTCACAAGTAATGCTAATCTAATGTGTACCAAGTTTTACAAAGATATCCTCACCTCTCGTCTAATGTGTGTACCAAGTTTTAATAGACATATCCTCACCCCTAGTCTAATAACTGTATGAAGTTTTACAGAGATATCCTCACCACTAGTCTAATAAGTGTACCAAGTATAACAGAGATAACCTCACCTCTAGTCTAATATGTGTACCAAAATAGAGATATGCTCACTGCTAGTCTAATACGTGTACCAAGTTTTGCAGAAATATCGTTAACACCAGTCTAATAAGTGTACAAAGTTTTATAGAGATATCCTCACCTCTAGTCTAATAAGTGTATGAAGTTTTATAGAGATATCCTCACCTCTAGTCTAATAAGTGTATCAAGTTTTATAGAGATATCCTCACCTCCAGTCTAATAAGTGTACAAAGTTTTATTGAGATATCCTCACCTCCAGTCTAATAAATGTACAAAGTTTTATAGAGATATCCTCACCTCCCGTCTAAAAAGTATATGAAGTTTTATAGAGATATCCTCACCTCCAGTCTAATAAGTGTACAAAGTTTTATGGAAATATTCTCAACACTAGCCTACTAAATGTACTAAGTTTTATGAAGATATTTTTCAGTTATACACCAGAAATCAAAAGATCACTGTAATAAGTTGTGCCTTCTTTCTTGTCCTATAAAGCATACAAAGTAATAAGACATTATCTTGCACTGGAATAATATATCAGTAAATTATGAATAATCATGACAGGCCAATTCCAAATGGCTGCAAATCCAAAGTGATAATTTAAAAAAGCAACATGATATTTTTGTTTACAAAAATTATTAACATCTTGAACCATAGTATTCAACAGTTTTTGTTAATGGAATTGAGATCTATTTTTAGCAGTAAGTAACTGGAGGTAACTGCTAGCTGCTGGCCTGTGATTAATCAAATGATGTAATGTATGACAGGTCCTACTGCAGTTAGATAAAACAAATGGCAACCTCACCTGATATTTAGTGGATTATTTAGACTCAAGAAGTAGATAAAAATCGTGCTATTTTTGTGTTTTATTTGCTTCATTTCAAACAGAATTAAAATAAAAGACCCTCTTTTTGTCATAATAAATAATTAAAAGAAAAGACCCCGTTTTGTCATAATACATAATTAAAAGAAATGAATCCTTTGTGTCCAGTCTGCCTTTCAAGTAGCAAAGTAAAAAACTTTAACACAAAGTTTACACTAAGATATGGATGTCTTAATGAACGGCACACACATGGATGACAATGTGATCATTACATTAAGTTTCCACCAAGGTATGCAAGTCTGAATGAACAGCACACACATGGATGACAATGTGACCACTATGTTAAGTTTCCACAAAGGTACGGATGCCTGAATGAATGACGCACACATGGATGGCAATGTGACCACTATGTTAAGTTTCCACAAAGGTACGGATGCCTGAATGAATGACACACACATGGATGGCAATGTGACCACTATGTTAAATTTCCACCAAGGTATGGATGTCTGAATGAATGGCACACACCTGGATGAAAATGTGAGCATTATGTTAAGTTTCCACCAAGGTATGGATGCCTGAATGAACTGGCAGACAAATGGATGACAATGTGACCACAATATTAAGTTTCCACAAATGTATGGATGTCTGAATAAATGGCACACATGGATGACAATGTGATCACAATGTTAAGTTTCCACCAAGGTATGGATGTCTGAATGAATGGCACACACATGGATGGCAAAGTGAGCACTATGTTAAGTTTCCACAAGATATGAATGCCTGAATGAATGGGCAGACACATGGATGACAATGTGACCACTATGTTAAGTTTCCACCAAAGTATGGATGTGTGAATGAATGGCACACACAAGGATGACAATGTGAGCACCATGTTAAACTTCCAACTAAGTGGGGCTGAACATTAACAGCATGAAGCAACATCTACCGAAATTTTGATATTTACTAGCATGCAGGATAGAAAAGGATTACTGACCTATGATAGAATTTTATACACACCTCATCTACAAAGAAAAAAAATGCCCTAAGCTGAGGACTGCAGTTTGATTTACATTCCAGAAAATAATAGCTTTTAAAAATTTTCTTAGTGAAAAATGAAAAATAACATAAATAACTTATGAAACTGTAAATCAGTCTCGGGGCCAACACAAAGAAAAGATGTTTTAAACTCTGTGTCAGATGCATCTTTTCTGTATAGTAAGACAGGTAGGGCTCACAACAATGTTACCAATTTTATTTGTATACACTATGTCACGGAATTGTATAACTCCCTCTATTTATTAAAAGCACGTACTCTGGTTTTGTTTTTTGTGTACAACGATACTCGAGGGTGATTTTTGTATATGGTACAATATTTCAAAATAGTGAGTTCGGTTCATCCCTGCTGCACGTGCGAAGTGCTCTCGATGGGAAAAACCAATTTACATCTAGCACGGCTACATCGTATGTATATAAATGCCTCACCGTAAAGTGATATCTTCACATTACGGAACGTCTTGTCAGTAAGCAGTCTACTTAATAGGGACTTGCACATCTTCAGCTGTAGAGGTATGTAATTTATTAATTTCTTAAGTATATTATTTCTTTTGGATATTGTTAAGTTACAGCTATTGTACCACTACATTTATTTTGTACATTTTCTGTATAGCTTTGGCTTGCATGGTATAATACAATACTTTCTATTCTTGTTTGTGACTTAGCAAGAGATTTACATTAACAATATAAAGTTGCATTTTATTAAGAAATGTTTAGTACCATAGGAATCTTATCGGACACGGGTTCACTTCTGAACCTGTTTATTGTTTTGTACTATTGTACTGATAAATGTAATTTGTATAACTTACTGTAGATAATGTCATTGAGTTTTATCCTATATGCCGTGTCATGAGAAGTACACGGTGTTAGATGTAGTTTCAGCTGACCAGTGTGACCAGAGTGATCCATGGTGATCGTGCTTGACGTGGTACCAGCTAAAGAGCTAACCATAGAAGTTAACCATAGCAGCCGTAGAGCTGAGTGAACAGTGTTGCTGGTCGAGTAGCAGGTGATCGGGCATTGCAGACCGAATTGGTGGGCACTGATTGCTTGATTGACCAAGGAAATGAATGGTGGTCGGTGACTACCTATAATGATGCTTGCTTGATTGACCAGTGTGACTGGTAGCCAAGTGTGATATTGACGGGAGTGTTTTGTGTTGCTCCATGCATGTAATCTTTTAGCTGTGGGCTAATTTTGGGGTTTTGTTATACCCATTGTTTTGGGAGTGTAAAGATATTTATGTATGATATCTGCCCAATCAATTCATCATTTTACTATCTGAGTAAAAAAAATATCTCATTTTTCACTAGTTGAGTGAATACATCATTTTTACTATTGAGTAAAACACCCATTCTTTTCATCGTGTGAAATTGCTGTGATTTGTTCACCTTTGTCCTTGTACTGTGTAAGGTCATTCATTTGTATTTATATTTGTTGCATTTTTAGGTGTGTGTGTTTTATGTTAATTTCTCCAATATTTGGATCTTACACACACATGTATTAATCAATATTCATTCTCATTCAAATCATACATCAATAAACACTGTTTTTGTATCACCATCAAAAGTGTTCTGTTGTAAATCCGAAAACCCAACTAGGTTATCTTGTTACAAAGGGTGTCAGAAGTGGGATCATCTCGGATTTAGCAGAGCACTATTATTGTTTCATTATTCTTGTATGATTTTTTTTTTCTTCTGTGTTTCAGACGCTTTTGACAAGACAGTGAGGTTAAATAGCCATTTAACATTACTTTCTTTTTGTACACATTTCACGTTTTTGTTGCCTTCCGAGAAGGAAATTATGGTTTGTTTGTTGAAATTATAGTAATTACACCTTTTGGCATAATACTGCACTTTAGGTTGGTCGTATCAGATTTTTGAAATGTCATCAATGAAAGAACTTGTGGAACTGGGGAAACAGTTTGGCTATGAAGGGGATCTCTTAGAACTTTTGTTCATGAAGAACAGGCTAGGGAAAGGGACCAGAGGGAAATAGAAAGGGAAGCCAAGCCGGAGTTGGTAGAATTAGAAAAGAAGGCCGAAAGGGAGGAATTAGAGATAGAGCGACAGGTAGAGCGGGAAAGAAGGGAAGCTGAAGAAAGATAAATGGCTTTTAAAAAGGAGAAGATAGAATTAGAAAAACAGGCCAAAAAGGAAAGGATAGAATGGGGAAAGGGAAGCAGAAAGGGAAAAGGTACAACTACTAACAGAAGTAGAAGATAGGAAAGTAGAATGGGAAAAACAAGTGAGGTTAGAAACTTTGGAGATAGAAGATAGAAATAGGGAGAGGGAGTATCAAAGAAATTCTGAGCTGCTGCAAACCAAAAGGGAGGGGGAACATGATTTTAAACTGAGAGGTCCAAAATTGCCCCCATTTGAAGACGACAAAGATAACATGGATAATTATCTAAACAGGTTTGAAAGGTATGCCACTGTACAAAAATGGAAAAAAGATGATTGGTCGCTTCATCTTAGTGCGTTGCTTAAGGGTAAAGCATTAGACGTGTATTCTTGTTTATCCGCGGCCGATTTGCTAAATTACCTCACGATGAAAGAAGCACTTCTGAAGAAATACGAGCTAACCGAGCAAGGGTTTCACAAAAAGTTTAAGTATAGCAAACCTGAGAGAGGCAAGACATTCACCCAGTTCGTCAGTAGGACGTGCAATTACTTGCAGTGATGGGTGGAATGTGGTAAAGTTGTGAAGACATTTGAGGGTTTTATCGATTTCTTGCTTCGGGACCAGCTATTAACAACTTGGGCAAGGAGTTATATTTATTCTTTAGGGAAAGGTCCTTCACAAATATATATACATGGCCACACAGGCGGACTTATTTGCTGAAGCTTGGGGAGGTTCTCAGAATATCATCTTGCGAGATGGAAAAGGTGAGACTCAGGCTAAGGACCAAAAACCCAAGGAACCTGAAAAACCTGGTAGAGATAACTTGGGAAAGCATAAGGACAAGCAATGTTTCACTTGCAAGGAGTGGGATCATATTTCCCTGAATTGTCCTAAATGGAAGGGATCTGTCCTGAAAGTCATGGTGGCCATTGAAGGTAAACGGTCGGTAGATGAAAAACTCAATGTTTCCCAGCAGGCTAACAGGGAAGCAGTGTACAAGCCAGTGGTGCATGCAAGGATAGGTCGCGACACTATCCAATCGATCGGCACATGTATTTTCCCCGAGGCAAGAGTATCAACCGCAAATGGTACTGTCAATGGACAGCAAGTGACCGTTTTACGAGACACAGGGTGCACTAGTGTAATCGTAAAATGGAGCCTCGTCCGCGATGACCAATTTCTTGGATTTAAATCGCCTTGTACGCTACTGGACCAAACAATCGACCACGTTCCGGTTGCAAGGATAGTTATCGAAACACCTTTTCTGACTGGAACCGTTGTGCACAGCCAATCTGATCTATGAGCTTACGATTGGCAATGTACAAGGATCTAGACTCCCAACCATGTCTGACTTCCGATTCCTGATCATCCAAGCAGTGCAAACCAGAGCTCAGGTAAAGGAGGATAACAAACCTCTACGTAAATGAAAAGTACCGGAAGCCATTGCTGATATCTCCCGTGAAGAATTTCTAAATGACCAAGAATGTGACGTGTCCTTAAAAGCGACTGCAGTGAAAATGTCAGGTACTGTGAGGAAGTGTAAAAGCGGGGGGTCCTCTAGATTTCTACATAGAAAGGGTTTAACGTACAGGGAATATACTACTCCTGAAGATAGGAAGTTCTTACAACTAGTTGTTCCTCAGAAATTCAGGTCGCATGTACTAAAGGTCATACATGAGTCGAGTACGGCGGGTCATTTAGGTGTGAAGAAAACAACTGATAGGGTAATAAGAAAATTCTATTGGCCCGGTGTCAATAGCGATGTAGCGCAGTTCTGTCGTTCGTGCGATGTTTGCCAGAAGATGGTCTCTAAGGAAAGGATAACTAGAGTCCTGTTAGGTCAGATGCCCCTGATAGATACTCCGTTTAAAAGAGTGGCCGTTGACATTGTAGGACCCATATTTCCACATACCGATTGGAAAAACTGATACATCTTAACGCTGGTAGATTACGCCACTAGGTACCCTGATGCCATAGCTTTACCATCAATCGAAACCGAACGTGTAGCCGAAGCGCTCGTAGACATGTTCAGCAGGGTCGGAGTGCCCGAAGAGGTTCTTACGGATTGTGGAGCGCAATTCACCTCAAATCTCATGGCAGAAATAAGTAGGTTATTGTCCCTTAAACAGTTGTGCACAACACCTTACCACCCTATGTGCAATGGTTTAGTAGAGAAATTCAATGGGATGTTGAAGCAAATGTTGCGACTGATGTGTGCAGAAAGACCTAAGGATTGGGATAGGTATCTGAACGCAATTCTGTTCGCGTATCGTGAGGTACCTCACGAAAGTTTAGGTTTCTCCCCGTTTGAACTATTGTACGGTAGGACAGTGTGTGGTCCTAATTATATTCTACGCGAACTGTGGTCAGATGAAGTCGTAAGTGAAAAAGTTAAAACCACCTACCAATATGTTGTAGATTTGCGCGAAAGGTTAGAGAGTACATGTCGAATGGCACAAGACGAACTCATGAAATCTAGTTGTAAGTTCACAAAGTACTACAACCGAGGAACGCGGAGCAAGAAGTTTGATATAGGTGATCAAGTGCTGGTGCTTGTTCCTATGAATAAAAACAAGCTGCTAGTCCAATGGAAAGGGCCATACGAAATCAAACAAGTGAAAGGCGAAATGGACTACATCATTGACATGGAAGGTAAGTCCAAGATATTTCACGCAAATATGCTGAAACTCTACGTAGAAAGACCTAGTCAAACAATTGAAAGAGGGGTCTCGAACGTAGTATGTGTAGTGGTGATAGAGGATAGGTCGTGTGACGAATCGGAATTTGTCTCCAGTACTGATATACCCCTTGAATACCCCACTGACGTAGGGAAAGAAGGTATAGACCAGATCAATGTATGCCTGGATTTATCCGAGAGTCAGCGTATGCAGATCTTGGAAGTTTTGTCCAAATACGTGTTTACGGACAAACCAGGCCATACTGGATTGATTCAACACGAGATCAAGTTGAATACCTCAGAGCTGATCAGGATTAAAGGATATCCAATACCATTTAATGCGCGAGAGACCATCAACGAAGAAGTGGGAAAAATGTTAGCCCAGGAAGTGATTGAACCTTCCAGTTCCCCGTACTCATCCCCTGTTGTATTAGTCAGAAAGAAAGACGGGAAAAACCGTTTTTGCATTGACTTTCAGCAACTAAACAAAATCACCGTGTTCGATGCAGAGCCAATGCCAGACACAGAAAGCTTATTTTCAAAGTTGGCAGGTCACAAATACATTTCCAAGTTAGATCTTACCAAGAGTTATTGGCAGGTACCAATCGCTGATAATGCTGCAAGTTAACGGCATTCACCACCCCCCAAAGGTCTTTATCAATTTAAAGTCATGCCTTTCAGTTTAGTCAACGCTGGTGCGTCGTGCATTCTTCTCATGCGCAAACTATTAAATGGTATGGAAAATGTCAATAGTTATGTAGATGATATCTTTGTTTATACATATACTGGGATGAACATATTAAGGTATTAAGGGATTTGTTCGATAGTCTTCACACTGCTAATCTTACAGCTAGGCCCATCAAATGTAGTATAGGATATTTTAACCTAGAATGTTTTGGCCATCTTGTAAGTGGACTAGGCCAGTTGAAACCTCACCCAGACAAAATAGGAGCAATCAGAGATGCACCTAGACCAGAAACCAAGAAACAAGTAAGATCTTTCCTAGCTTTGATTGGATTTTACAGGAAAATTTGTTCCCAATTTCGTGGCTATTGCCAGCCCATTAATAGACTTGACTAGGAAAAGGCAACCGAAAAAAGTTCCCTGGGGTGTGTGCCAGGAAAGAGCATTTAACGCTTTAAAACAGAAACTGATAAGTGCACCAATCTTAAAGTTGCCAGAATTGAACAAAACTTTTGTGCTGAGGACTGATGCATCCGATATGGGACTTGGGGCTATTTTGCTACAGGAGCAAGAGGGGATGAAATTGCCCATTGCTTATGCAAGTAGGAAATTGCTCTCTAGGGAGAAAAACTACTCCGTGATTGAGAAGGAGTGCCTAGCCTTAATATGAGGGATAGGAAAATTCCATACATACCTTTTCGAGAGGGAGTTTATTTTACAAACGGACCATCAGCCACTCTTATACTTGAACAAAGCAAAGGTCGCCAACGCAAGATTGATGCGTTGGGCATTGTCTTTGCAACCGTATAGTTTCCGAATCGAGGCGATTCGAGGGTGGGAAAATGTGGATGCTGATTTTTTAAATAGGATGTAATTAGCAGATCATTTTCGTTCAGTATTCAAAATTGGATGTTTTAAATAATTGTTTATGTTTGCATTCCGTGATTTTTCTAAAAGTGTTGCCACTTTTATTAAGAGGGGAGGTACTGTCACGGAATTGTATAAATCCCTCTATTTATTAAAAGCATGTATTCTGGCTTCGTTTTTTGTGTACAATGATACCCGAGGGTGATTTTTGTATATTGTACAATATTTTGAAATAGTGAGTTCAGTTCATCCCTGCCACACATGCAAAGTGCTCTCGATGGGAAAAAACGATTTACATCTTGCACGACTACATCGTATGTATATAAATGCCTCACCGTAAAGTGACATCTTCACGTCTTGTCAGTAAGCAGTCTACTTAATAGGGACTTGCACATCTTCAGCTGTAGAGGTATGTAATTTATTAATTTCTTAAGTATATTATTTCTTTTGTATATTGTAAGTTACAGCTATTGTACCACTACATTTATTTTGTACATTTTCTGTATAGCTTTGGCTTGCGTGGTATAATGCAATACTTTCTATTCTTGTTTGTGACTTAGCAAGAGATTTACATTAACAATATAAAGTTGAATTTTATTAAGAAACGTTTAGTACCATAGGAATCTTATTGGATTCACTTCTGAACCTGTTTATTGTTTTGTACTATTGTACTGATAATGTAATTTGTATAACTTACCATAGATAATGTCATTACGTTTTATCCTATATGCCGTGTCATGAGTAGTACACGGTGTTAGATGTAGTTTCAGCTGACCAGAGTGACCAGAGTGATCCATGGTGATCGTGCTTGACGTGGTACCAGCTAAAGAGCTAACCATAGCAGCCGTAGAGCTGAGTGAACAGTGTTGCTGGTCGAGTAGCAGGTGATCGGGCATTGCAGACCGAATTGGTGGGTGCTGATTGCTTGATTGACCAAGGAATTGAATGGTGGTCGGTGACTACCTATAATGATGCTTGCTTGATTGACCAGTGTGACTGGTAGCCAAGTGTGATATTGACGAAGTGTTTTGTGTTACTCCATGCATGTAATCTTTTAGCCATGGGCTAATTTTGGGGTTTTGTTATACCCATTGTTTTGGGAGTGTCAAGATATTTCTGTACAATATCTGCCCAATCAATTCATCATTTTACTATCTGGGTAAAAAAATATCTCATTTTTCACTGGTTGAGTGAATACATCATTTTTACTATTGAGTAAAACACCCATTCTTTTCATCGTGTGAAATTGCTGTGATTTGTTCACCTTTGTCCTTGTACTGTGTTAAGGTCATTCATTTGTATTTATATTTGTTTCATTTTTAGGTGTGTGCGTATTATGTTAATTTGTCCAATATTTGGATCTTACACACGCACGTATTAATCAATATTCTTTCTCATTCAAATCATAAATCAATAAACATTGTATTTGTATCACCATCAAAAGTGTTCTGTTGTAAATCCGAAATCCCAACTCGGTTATCTTGTTACACTCTATATTCTTATGTGTATACACTATATTATGATCTGTATACACTCTATTCTTACCTGTATATACTATATTCTTACCTGTATACACTATATTATGATCTGTATACACTATATTCTTACCTGTATATACTATATTCTTACCTGTATACACTATATTATGATCTGTATACACTATATTCTTACCTGTATATACTATATTCTTACCTGTATACACTATATTATGATCTGTATACACTATATTCTTACCTGTATATACTATATTCTTATCGGTTTACTCTTATGTGTATACACCATATTCTTACCTGTATACACTATATTCTTATCTATATACACTATATTTTTACCTGCATCTATTGGAGGTTTTATAAACAAAATTCAATAATAACATGAAAGGCAGAGTACAGAGATGATTATGATCATGATCATAATGGCAACACTAATCATATTGACTGTTGTATCTTACCTTGGTTATACCATGAGAGTATGGAAGACAACACTGCATCAAAATGTAAACTCCTGTTACCATAGTAAATATCTTGTGGTATGCCCTTGGTTTGGTGGGAGGTGGTGAGGCACTTGAAGATACTGATTTGGTCTTCATCTAAACAAAAAGCATTACATATGATAGTCTATTACAAGGAATTATAAAAATCAAGAGCCCCTCAAAGGGACTGACACCCTCCGGTCCAAAAAGAATTTAAAGGAATCCAAAATAAGTCTGTTTCTTGTTTCTTTGGTCCTTTTATTCTTTGTAACTTCTAAGTATGAAACTTTTCTCTGATATTCTTCCGAAAGGAAATTTTATAGTAAAGTATGTTTCTCTGAAAAGACTTACCCAATCATATTAACATTAGGAATTACTTTTGCTACCTCCTGAATCCAGCCCCTCCCCAAAAACTTGAAATAGTCTCTATGACTATACCTAGTATAGACAAAAGGAAGTAACTCTTACAGATTACCTTACCACACGAAATGATTCTCTGCATAACAGATATTGTCAGTTTTAACTTGAGCACTGTCTGAGACAGGATGCTCACACTGTGGGGAAGGTTGGAAGGAATTTATAGCACTGTGATAGAGTTAGTATCTTCAGAGAAACATAATTTACGTACAATTTCCTTTCTCAGTCAAACACATAATGCAATTACATTAAGGTTAGGAGAATAGCTAAGAGGACTAGGAAATGCTGAGCATCCAACCTGTACCTAAAAGTACCCTTTAGGGTCAAAAGAACTGTCTACTTTTAAGGGTAAGACTCTCCTAATGACAACTGACACAATCAAATATAAATGTATATACATGCGCAAGGAACACCTTTAGGCTCATGAACTTGATAAATAATTACAAAGAAAGCTTTTTCTCTGGCAAATCCAGTGGAAGTTGACAGGTCCAACCCAAGGATGCATTTGTGTGAAGAGTGGCATGGTTTGGCAACCACATGACCATTTTCAGGTCACTACAGATATTTTGAACTTCTGAGAGAGTGGTGGGTGTAAGGTGAGGTTGTTTACATTTGCAAAATGCACAATGGAGAGAATGTTGGTATACTGCTATGTTACTTACATGTACTGTAGCTGAAATTTCTTTGGATATTGTATTTGTGGAAACTGTACATGATCTAAGCACACGGCAAATTAATGGTGACTGCTCCCTTGTACTAAAAACTCAGCCTAATTAGTGTAAATTACACTATCTTAAGCCACCCATGATTTCTAAAAATGTCAGAAATCATTAAGCGATATACTTTAATTGTTATCAATGCTAGCTTCTTACTTTCAAAGAGAAAAAATAAGGTAGCAAAAAAAGTTATCTGCACTTTTTTTTTACAATTTACCTCTGAAGTCCAGGAAGTGAAAATGACCAAGCGGAGCTAGAAGTTTTGCGAGAGGTGCACAGCTGAAGTTAGGCCAAGCTGTATACTCTATAACCCATAGTACACCATCAATCATACATCAAAATAAAGGGAATCAAAGGTTCTTCGAACAATGCCTAAGATATACAAGGTCTTTATTAAATAGCCAGTATAACCAGTGAGGAAACCTGGGGAAATTCTTTATCTTTAAAATTCTAACCCTATGCAAAATACGAAACTGTAGAGTGCCACCCAACGATATTAAACTTCATGTTTTGTGAGGTCAAGTCATGCAAATGGAAAGAGGAAAATGTGTACTGGGCATGCCTACTGAGTCCATTATATCCTTAATTGTGACACTGCAACAAAAGGCTCATAGAAATAGCTTATATTTCAAGTACCAAAATCCTCATCAGATGTACATGTTCATGTGAAAGATCAGATTATGCTGATCATAAGACTCCCTTTCGCCAGTACGATAATGCCTGTGGGATTATCCAGTTTCTCTGGATTTTAGTAGGAGGAAAAGCCTCTGGCATCTAGACTGGATGGACTTCATGCACATCAGATAGATTCTGACAGCACATACCCAGTCTTGTAATCAATCGATGAGGGGGGCTGTAAATTAGTTTCTGTCTGCCAGTAGAAAGAAGCCTGTTTTTAGTGAAGAAACCCCAGTGTGTCATTAAAATGACTGAACCATCAGAACAAAACTAATGGTAGTTTGGATCCATGGACAAAGCATGGAGATCACTTAACTCTCGATGCCAAAACCAAGGCTATCAGAAAGCGTGTCTTGTATGATAGTTCAGCAAGAGAGTGGTCAAAGATTCGAACTTAGAAGAGTAGAGCCATTTCATGACCCATGATAGATTCCACTTAGAAGAAAAGGGTTAGTGAGCAAGGTCAGGATAGAACAAAATTGGCTAGCAAGATATTTGTTGTGACCAATATAAAGCCACCCATGATTTCTAAAAATGTCAGAAATCATGAAGCAATATACCATAATTGTTATCAATGCTAGCTTCTTACTTTCAAAGAGAAAAAAATAAGTTAGCAAGTTGGGGAACGGACGCATAATTTGGTGTGACATTTGCACGACACCAGTCACAAAAATGCACCATTTCTCCTCATATACTTTAAAAGTGGAGGGCTTTCTGGCTGATGAGATCCTCTCCACATCTGAAAACCTGAAGTTTTTCCTGTGCAACGCATGCCAGACAAGAGCCATGTTGGAATAAAGTTTCTCCAGACAAGGGTTAATGACTAGCAACCAGATCTGCTTGAGAAGCTTTGGAGTTGCTAGGATTTTCCTGGGCATGTCAGTTGCCAAGTCTAGCAGATCAATAACCCATGACTTGTCCTACTGGGGATGAGCAAAGATGAGCAATCCAGATTATTTTGCAATCTGTACCCCTCATTTTCTGGATTAACTCTAGGAATAGGACTGCCATGGGGAAGGCACAGGCCCAGATTCCTTCTCTGTTGGTGGGAAGGCCCAGATTCCCTCTCTGTTCACTAAAGGGCATCGAAGGCCCATGCATATGGATCCAGCGATGGGGAGACAAAGGTGGGCAGCTTCTTCCATCTTGCCACAAACAGGTCTACCTTCAGTCAACCTCACAGTTTGTAAATTTGATAGAAGATGCATGGATGGTGGGACCACTCTCAATGCAGTAGCTGTCTTCTCCTTGATAGAGAATCGACCTGAACATTAAGCCTACTTGGAATGTGTCATACCTGAATGATTATTTGATGTTGGGAACTCCAATGAAGGTAGTCCCATATCAACACACATAGTATTGTTGATTTTGTTCCACCATGTTTCTGATGGTAACTGGCCACCACTGAATTGTCCAACATTCGTCATCATCATCAAACCCTTAACCCAAGAGGTTGTTGGGGCACCACAGCTGATTTTACAACCAATTCTCTCCATCTTTCCCTGTTCTCTACTGCCCTTTGGGAATCTCCAAATCCCATGCCTGTCCACTCCTTAATGTTGTCTTCCCACCTCTTTTTCTGTCTGCCTCTTCTTCTGCACCCTCGCACTGTGCCTTGCAAGATTGTTTTTGCTAGTCCAGATGATCTTGAGACATGACTGTACCACTTCAGTTTACGCTTTTTTACAGTGGTCAAGAGGTCTTCATATGATCCGATGGCTCGTTGGATCCTGTTGTGGGCTTCTTCGTTGGTTACATGGTCAATGTATGAAATGCCCAAGATCTTGTGGTAGCATCTCATTTCGAAGGTTTGAATCCTTCTTTGCAGATCTGATGTGAGTGTCCATGTTTCACAAGCATACAGAAAGATGGATATGGCAACTGAGCACATCAGCCTTATTTTGGAACCAAAAGCAATGTTTGTATCTTTCCACATTGGTCTCAACCTTGTTATTGCTGCTGTTGTCTGGGCAATCCCACAAAGTAGTCCTGGTTTGGAGCCCTCATATGTGATAATTGATCCCATGTACTTGAAGCTTGTGACTCTTTCCAGCTTCTGTCCACAGACCTTTATTTTTGCACTGATGCCGTTGGTGTTGTCTGTCATCAGTTTGTTATTTTCAGCGCTAATCTCCATACTGTATGCTGTGGAGGTTTTGTCGAGGCACTCAACCAAGTCAGCCAGTTCTTTTTCATCTCCTGCTAAACCATCAATATTATCTGCAAAGCGAAGGTTGGTGATTGTTCTTCCTCCAATACTGACAATGCCCTTGTGGTCATGCAAGGCATCCTCCATGATCCTTTCCAGGAAGATGTTGAAGAGTGTAGGTGACAGTATACATCCCTGTCTGACTCCAACTGTTGTTCGAAACCAATCTCCTCTGCTGCCATTGATGAGGACAGCACTGGTGGCTTTGCCATAGAGGTGCTCAACAACCTGCACCAGGTTTGAGCTGAAGTTTATACTTCCTCATAGTTGCCCAGAAGGCTGCATGCCATACCCTATTAAAGGCCTTTTTGAAATCTATAATGACGTGGTATAGATTCTACTGATGCTGAAGGTATTTCTCGCAAAGGAGTCTGAGACTGAAGATTTGTTCTGTGGTGTTCCTCTCTGCTCGGAAACCTGCCTGCTCTTCAGCAATAATTTTCTCTGCTTAAGGCTTTAGTCTGTTGAGAATTATCTTCAGCATAACTTTGCTCGAGTGACTGTTTTCGAAAGAAGACCGTTCTGTCAGACATGACAGACCTTGAGGATTGCCTTCATTTCCAAGAAGTTAATATGAAAGGTTCTCCCTTGATGTGTCCACTTGTCACAGAACATCTCAAACTCTGGCAGTAAGTGGGTCCCCAACCTGACATGCTTGCATCTGAGCAGATTATGACCTGTGGTTGTGGAACTTCCAACTGACTTTCCAATGCCAGCCTTTATCTGTTTTATGATTAATTCAGGAAGTGTCTGATCAGTTCAGGAAGCGTCTGATTTCCATTGAGATCTTTATCTGCTGGTCTAAAGGACAAGAACTTGGATGCCACTAACAGAGGAGGGAAATCTGCAAAGGGTGCATGTAGAGGTGGCCAAGATTGATGAGATCTGCTGCTGCATTGAAGAGGCTGAGGAGCTGATGGAACTCCCTCAACATTTAAAGTTTTTGGAAAGAAGCTCTCTCTGATGCTAGGATAGTACCCAGTCGATGCGTTTGGGAGGAAGATAGACTAGGTTCATATGGGTGATGAACTCCATACCAAAACGAATCAAATGTTGGGAAGGAAAATTGCTCACTTGAACATATTTACTATCTATCCTAAACTTCAAATGAGACAGAGAAGGTTTTGCATATTGGGAAGAAAAACTGATCTTATCAAGAGTTTCTGCAGGATGTCATCTAGGTACATTGACATCCGGGATGAGGATGATGTCTGGAAATGTGTGATGATGGAGTCCAATGTTCGGGTAAAAGTCGAAGGGCCAAGGTTGAGGCAGGTATTTTCTTGACATTACATGGATCAGAATGTGGAAGTATGCATTGGACAGGTCCATGCTTATTGTGCATTTGGGTCATGTGGACAAAGGGATAGACACTGCCATTTCCATTTTGAACTTTGGGGCTTTAATGAAATTGCTGAACTTGCTAATTGACGGCAATTTCTCATTGCCTTTCTTGATCAAGAACTGCCTGGAACAGAAGCCTGGGGATGCCATTTTTCAAATGATCTTTATTGCCATTTTATCTAGTACTGTCTTTATCTCCTTCTGCAATATGTCAGTTGGAGTCTCCAATATGAGGGAAACAGAGTGGGCTTGTTGAATGAGATGCCTCTGAAACCAATTATATCAACGACTTCTCTGGAGGGAATAAATTGGTCCATGAGCTGTGGAACAAAAGGAGCATGGTCACCACCTGAGGGTTGCCAGGGGGCAGTAGGTGTGACAAGTCATTGTTTGGAATTGGGAGGCCTAGAGGAGGAGAAAACCTATCTTCTCTCTCCCCTCCCTGCCTGTCTGTGAAAAGTAGGGTGAGACAACATTCTCCTGTTTACTCAGCCTCAGTAATTTTACCATGTTTGAGTATAGCCTTTATCATATCTCTTTCGCTTGTCATCCCATCTCTAAGGCTGCTTGTGACAAAGGCTAAGGATGGATTTTGTGCCAACAATTGCTGAGGCAAGTCCTCTGCTGCCTGTTTTCTGATTTCCTCAATACATCCTCCAAACATGAGTGGGGTACCTGAAAGGAAGATAGCACAAAGACACAATGTGGTGTGGTTTGAGTGATGCAGAGTGCAATAGAGTATTCCTTGACACCAGATATAGGTTAGAGGAGGCTGTTAGCCATAGCATGATGGGCTGCCTTATTAATCACTTTTCAGACATGTGACTGACCGCATCCCAAGAGTGATTGTTCTCGGCCAAGCAGTAATCCACCAGGGAGGCCAAATCCAAAAGAGGGGAAACAAAAACCACATTCTTGACAGGTTTTGATGTGGCATTGAAAACTTGTCTGTCCACATTGTAACACAGAATGGAAAATATACTGATGCATGGAAATCTTTGTCAAGGCTAGGCACATCCATACGATAGGTGCTGCTCTGTGACCAGTTCCAATATGGAGAAAAAGTTATCAGAAGATGACTTGCTGAAAAAAGACCTTGTTATTACTGGGATCAGTGATTTTCTTCTGATAAGCAACTGGTCATTTCCACAATCTTCACAGACTGGAGTAGATCTCTTAACTGAAGGACTGATGTACATCATATTCTACCTTTCCAGTGAATCCTTGGCTTTATATGCTGTATTTGTAACCAGTGGTGGAGGACATTCCATAGAGGGTAGGATACAAAAAATTTCTTCTATAGCAGCTTTGAAACTGAATTCAATTCTTTTTATGGTAGGACTGGAATGATCAGGAAACTCTTAAGTTTAAAAATCTTCATCGACTTGCGGGTTCTCTTCTTCCAGTGGGTATGTCCTGGGATGTCATACCCCACCATCTCAACAGCCTGCATTGGCAAAAATCTTCCTCACTGGAAGTATATAAAAAGGGTGGTTTTGGGGCATCCCAGATCACTTGTATACTAACATGATGGTCTGGCACAGATGGCTGGGTTGGCTGGGATGGCATGGATAGTGGTGGTGGGATGGAGGGCTGGGTTGACTTAGATGGCATGGATAGCTGGGGTGGAATTGAGGGCTGGGTCAGTATGGCTAGCGGCATAACAGGTTAAACTGCTGCACTCGTGCACACTGAACCAGCATTACAGGAGCAGCCAGGTTGGTTATATGGCCAAAAGGGCAGCTGGCTGATCTGGGCAACAAAGTCAGTCAAAAACACTGTCTCTGATGGTACAGATGAACACTGTTTTGAAAACTGTATCCATGTCTACTTTGTCCAAACAGCAGGATGGTTCTGTCAACAGCCGGGACTGCAAATATATTACTGTGGACAGCTTGTTGGCCAGATGGCCAGACAGGTTAGTCAGCAGCTGGAGCAGCAAATAAATCACTATAAAAAGGAAGCTGGCTGGATTGGTCAGCAAAATAAAAAAACACTCCCATTGGCTCCCCTTTATTGCCTAAATGATATTGGGGCAGGGAGCTGGACTTACATCCAGTGGGTTGCCTAGAATTGCATGACACAACTTCGTCACATTAACTTGATGACAAAGTTTTATGAATCATATTGATCACCCTCAACTCTAGATCTCTATTGGTGTCTGCTTATAATATGTCCTCCCTATGATGAAATTTAACTGGTGGACAAAGAGGTATTCTTGCATCCTAGGATAAACAAGATAACAAGTCAGAGGGAGGGTGTAAACTTAAAATGTCTTGACCACTGGATTTGGATAGTGCAATTTTTGCTTGCTGTGGAGTTGTTTTTGAACCTTTACTGATCACTGCAATTTTACCTCTGTCCACCTGGGTTCAAGTCTTGAGCTTGAACAATGTGTGTATGTGAGAAAGATTGCCAGTAGCTTTCCATGGGTTGGTGGTTCTTACCGGTTTTTCCAGGTACCTTCCACCATCAGTTATATTGGCAGCAATGTATAATCTATCAAGCACTGAAACCATCAACAACAACAACAAAAACAAGTGTTTAGTGGAAGCCTGATATAAATGCCAATGTTATGATGCCATGTTGGCGGCCAGACGATTGCCATTCAGAACCAGTTACATATTGCTAGTGCTCTAGTGAAAATAGGATATTGATACTATCATCCCTTTAAAATAAATATTCACACTGAGATTTTCAGGATGGGCATAGAGGCAGAAAATTGGAATTTGAATCAGCATTTTTTCATAAAGGAACAATAATACATTCCAAGAAAGAAGATGTATATTATTTATAAAATAACAATGTTAAAAACACAGATAAAGCCATCCATTCAGGAAAAGTAGCTACAATAAGATTTTTTTTGGTAGGTCACATTAGCATCAGTTAAATTTAGGACTTACTGCAATGAGTGCCATGCATCTCTGAGAAAACCCCATGTCAATAATAACCATACCTTCAAAATTAGAAGAGTAAACAATATTTTCAAGTTGGCTACCATAACCATCATGCTGGAAGTCTGATCAGCACCATTTTCATTTTGGCCAAACTAGGTATCACAAGAAGTCTTTTAATAAAATCTCCATAATTAATAGACCATCTGTTCAAGAAGACTAGTTATAACAAGGTTTTGAACAAGGCCATCATGGCAGCCAAACTGGAGGTTTAATCATCACCACTTTCAGTTAGGATAAACTGCATAAGAAATCTTTCAGTGAACATCCCATGCTGACATGATCATCTGCTCTTGGAGAAAAATAACCATATCAACATTTTCAAGATGGCTGCCATGGTGGCCATGTAAGATTTTAGATTAGTGTCATTTGCATTTTGGATCAATGAAACATCATAAATCTTGTAGTGAAAACCTCATGAAAATATGCCATCCATTAAGAAGCAGTGATAACAAGATCTTCAAGCTGGCATTGTCACCATTTTAATACAGTAGCAACTAGACATCACAAGAAGTCTTTTGATGAAAACCCCATGTTGATAAAAGCATCCATTCTGAAAGAGTAGCCATAACTAGATTTTCAAGATGGCCACTCTGGCAACCATGTTGTTGGATGCCAAATTGGCACTCATTCTGTAAACAACCAGCAAGACATTCCAAGAAGTCTTTCAGTGAAAATGATACAACCATTCATTCTGAAAGAGTTGTGTTAGCATGATTTGAAAGTTGGCCACTACAACAGACATGTTGGGTGTCACATCAGGACCAATTTCATGGACCACCTACAACAAAATTTGATTAGAAAAAATTAATTTTGAATTTGTCTTATGTTAGACACAATGCATAAAATCTAATGATTACAAATGTAACATTACACACATTTTTTTTATTACAGAGGCTCATCCCTGTTTCCATTAGCTAAGATAAACAGCCAGGCTACTGCTTTCATTAGCATGACAACATGATGCAGGCATAATTTTTCTTGCAGTGGTATTCCTGAAAATTTTAACCAAAATCTCAACAAGCTGTTGATGCCTCTGATACCATAAGCACAAAAGTGACTATGTCTCACTTCTCACTAGAATGGGCAAAACAACAATGAAGATTTCCTCATAATATTCAATGGATGTGTGGCTGTTGAACCAACAACCCAAACACTGGATATATGGTAGTTAAGCCATCAACCCAAACACCAGATGTATGGTTCTTGAGCCATCAACCCCAGAACACTGTGGATATATTGTTGTTGAGCCATCAACTAAAAAACTGGATAGGTGACTGTCGAGTCATCAACCCAAACACTGGATATATGGTTCTTGACCCATCAACCCAAACACTGGATATATGGTCATTGAGCCATTAACCCAAACACTTGATATATGATTCTTCAGCCATCAACCCAAACACCTGATATATGGTTGTCGACCCATAAACCCAAACACTGGATAAATAGCTGTTGAGCCATCAACCTAAACATTTATATATGGTTCTTAAGCCATCAACCCAAACACCAGATATATGGTTGTTTAGACATCAAACAAAACATTGGATATATGGTTGTAGACCCATCAACCCAAACACTGTAAAAACGGCTGTTGAGCCATCAACCTAAACACTGGTATATGGTTCTTGAGCCATCAACCCAAACACTGCATATATGGTTGTTTAGCCATCAAACCAAACATTGGATATATGGCTGTTGCACCATCAACCCAAAAACTAGAAATGTGGCTGTTGAACCATCAACTCAAGCACTGCATATATGGCTATTAAGCAATCAACCCAAATGTTGGATATATGGCCGTTGAGCCATTAACCCAAATACTGGATGTATGGTTCTTGAGCCATCAACCCAAACAACAGATATATGGCTGTTGAGCCATCAACTAAAGCACTGCATATATGGCTGTTAAGCCATCAACTCAAATGCTGGATATATGGCTGTTGAGCCATTAGCTCAAATACTAGATGTATGGTTCTTGCGCCATTATCCGCAAAACACTGGATACATTGTTTTAGAGCCATCTACTCAAAAACTGGATATATGACTGTTGAGCCATCAACCCAAACACTGGATATATGGTTCTTGACCCATCAACCCAAACACTGGATATATGGTCATTGAGCCATTAACCCAAACATTTGATATATGATTCTTCAGCCATCAACCCAAACACCTGATATATGGTTGTCGACCCATAAACCCAAACACTGGATAAATAGCTGTTGAGCCATCAACCTAAACATTTATATATGGTTCTTAAGCCATCAACCCAAACACCAGATATATGGTTGTTTAGACATCGAACAAAACATTGGATATATGGTTGTAGACCCATCAACCCAAACACTGTAAAAACGGCTGTTGAGCCATCAACCTAAACACTGGTATATGGTTCTTGAGCCATCAACCCAAACACTGCATATACGGTTGTTTAGCCATCAAACCAAACATTGGATATATGGCTGTTGCACCATCAACCCAAAAACTAGAAATGTGGCTGTTGAACCATCAACTCAAGTACTGCATATATGGCTGTTAAGCAATCAACCCAAATGTTGGATATATGGCCGTTGAGCCATTAACCCAAATACTGGATGTATGGTTCTTGAGCCATCAACCCAAACAACAGATATATGGCTGTTGAGCCATCAACTAAAGCACTGCATATATGGCTGTTAAGCCATCAACTCAAATGCTGGATATATGGCTGTTGAGCCATTAGCTCAAATACTAGATGTATGGTTCTTGCGCCATTATCCGCAAAACACTGGATACATTGTTTTAGAGCCATCTACTCAAAAACTGGATATATGACTGTTGAGTCATCAACCCAAACATTGGATATATGGTTGTAGACCCATCAACCCAAACACTGGATAAACAGCTGTTGAGCCATCAACCTAAACACTGGTATATGGTTCTTGAGCCATCAACCCAAACATTGCATAATTATATGGCTGTTTAGTCATCAACTCAAACATTGGATATATGGCTGTTGAGCCATCAACAGTAATACTGGATAAAGGGTTGTTGCTATGTTTTACCGCTAAGCATTCAACCCAAACACTGGATATACTGTTGTTGCTAATTTTTCTACAGACCCATCATTACAATCACTGGATACAAGGTTACTGGTATGTTCAACCACTAAGCCATCAACCCAAACAAGAGCAATGTTTAATTAAGTGCATAAAAATGGAGGGTGATCCAAAAAAGAATTTATAATAAAAAAATATAAGAAAGCCTTGAATGAACTAAAAATAAATTATTAGAATCCCAAAAGGTCTACTTCTACAAAATATTGTACAAAATAAACTTTTATTTCCATGATAAGGCCGAGCAAATGGAACAAACTGACCAAATCATGCAGTGAGGGCAGAAACTTTTGACTGTACTCAGGCTTCATGTTCTCCTCAGAATACAGAGACCGATCACTGGTTTGCAGAACATGGCCCAGCTGGATCATGAAACTTCAGACTTACCCCATTGACACTTACCCCATTGACACTTACCCCATTGACACTTACCCCATTGACACTTACCCCACTGCTCTCAGGCTTGATGTCTTCCTTAGAATACAGACAGTGGTCATTGGTCTGCAGATCATGGTTCAATGGGGTCACAAACTTCAAACATATGGGCAGCTTTTGGAAGAATTTTCTGGGCCAGTCATTGCTGCAGAAAAGCGGCATGGTGGCTAACATCATCCAAGGAAACATACCTGGCAAGAGAATTTTGAATTACGCTGATAAAGGGTTTTGGGCAGATCAGCATTATAAATCTGAAATGTGCTTATAACCAGATAATTCTTTCCTGGCCTGTTCAAAATTGGCTGAACAGCTTTTGAGAGGTTGAAAATAACAAGTATTGACAGAAGAATGACACTATGCAAACCAGAGTGTAATATAGGATTAAATAACTAATTATGACACTATGCAAACCAGAGTGTAATATAGGATTAAATAACCAATTATGACACTATGCAAACCAGAGTGTAATATAGGATTAAATAACTAATTATGACACTATGCAAACCAGAGTGTTGATGATGATGATGATGATGATGATGATGATGTTCGTTCTTCGGTCTCGAAGACGACCATGACTTCAGATCTGGGCTGGTCTGTGAGTGCGCAGATGGCTGGTGAGGCCAATCTGTGCTCTGAAGAGTCTAGGGCAATGCAGACAGGGAATTGCCGGGGGCTGGATGGACTGAAGGTCGGCGCTGGCTCTGCTCTTCCTCTGCTGGCGTTTCTGCTTGGCCTCGTTGATCCGGTGCTCTTCAAATGCAGCTGCGCCTGAGTTGATCTGGTGACGCCAGGCAGCGCAGTCTTCGGCAAGCTGCTCCCAGCTGTCTGGGTCAATGCCACAGGACTTCATGGAGGCTTTGAGCGTGTCCTTGAACCGTTTCTTTTGGCCTCCTCGGGAACGCTTGCCTTCAGCAAGTTCCCCATAGAACAGTCTCTTTGGGAGGCGCTCATCAGGCATACGGCAGACATGACCAGCCCAGCGGAGTTGTGACCTTCTGAGCATGGCATAGACGCTTGTCATCTCTGCTCTCTGGAGGACTTCTGTGTCAGGAGTCTTGTCCTGCCATTTGATGTGGAGCAGTTTTCTGAGGCAGCGCATGTGGAAGGAGTTCAGCTGTTTTGCATGGCGACTGTACACCGTCCATGTCTCACAGGCGTACAAAATGGAGGGCAGAACTACTGCGCGGTACACCTTGAACTTGGTTGGCAGGCTGATTCCTCTTCTGTTCCACACAGTATTGTGAAGTCTGCCGAAGGCTGCACTTGCACGAGCAATCCTGAGAGTGACCTCTTCATCGATGGAGATTGTGCGCGACAGGGTGCTGCCAAGGTAGATGAACTTGTCAGCAACAGTGAGCTTCTGTCCATTGACGGTAATGCTGGGTTCGGTGTAGGGCACTGAGGGTGCAGGCTGGTACATGATTTCGGTATTCTTCGTACTTATTGTGAGTCCGAAGTCTGTGCAGGCTTTGGAGAACCGATCCATACTTTCTTGCATGTCAGACTGAGTACCAGCATTTAAAGCGCAGTCGTCAGCAAAGAGGAAGTCGCGGATGGTGTCTTCCTGGACTTTGGTCTTAGCCTGCAGTCTTCTCAGGTTGAAGATGTTCCCATCAGTCCTGAACTGGATGTCGATGCCAATGTCACCCTCATGGAAAGCATCGGTCAGCATCACTGTGAACATCATGCTGAACAGGGTCGGGGCAAGAACACAGCCCTGCTTAACACCGTTTGTCACTGGAAAGGGCAGGGAGAACTCTCTATCATCCTGTACTCTGGCGAGCATGCCATCGTGGAACAGTCTGACCATGGTGATGAACTTCTCAGGGCATCCGAACTTTGCCATGATCCTCCACAGACCTTCACGACTCACAGTGTCAAAAGCCTTTGTGAGGTCCACAAAAGTGGTGTAGAGGCTGACGTTCTGCTCTTGGCATTTCTCCTGGAGTTGCCTGGTTGCGAAGATCATGTCCACGGTGCCCCGATCCTGCCTGAAGCCGCACTGACTCTCTGGTAGCAAGCCTTGCTCCAAGTGGACGGTCAGTCGATTTAGCAGAATTCTGGCCAGTATTTTCCCTGCGATGGATAATAGGGAGATGCCACGGTGGTTGTCGCATGCTTGACGGTTCCCCTTCCGCTTGTAGAGGTGGACAATAGAGGCGTCTTTGAACTCCTGTGGAATCTTCTCCTGGTTCCACACAGACTGGAAGAGGTCAGTAAGCTTCTGCGTCAGTCGGGGACTACCAGCTGCGTAGACTTCCGCTGGGATGGAGTCAGAACCCGGGGCTTTGCCACTGGATAGACTTTTAATTGCCTTCTCTACTTCTGTGAAACTTGGCGAGTCCGAGAGGGAAGCTAACCGGTTAGGACCTGGGGCAGGCGAGCGATGGCTTCAGCGTTGATGGAGGAAGGACGGTTGAGGACACTGTCGAAGTGTTCTGCCCAGCGCTTGAGAATCTCTTCCTTATCAGTGATCAGCATGTTCCCATCTGCACTGAGGAGGGGGGAAGATCCTGATTTAGTGGGACCGTAGATTGTCTTGAGTGCCTCGTAGAACCTCTTCATGTCACTGCGGTCTGCATACGACTGGATCTCGTCTGCCTTCTTGCTCAGCCATGTGTCCTGCATCTGTCGGAGCTCTCTCTGCACTGTTCTTCTGATACTGGCGAATGCAGCTTTCTTAGATGTGGAGTTCGGGTCATTTAGCAGCGCTCTGTGTGTGCGGTGTTTTTCGTCGAGCAGTTCTTGAATGCGATCATCGTTATCATCGAACCAGTCCTGGTGCTCGTGCGTAGTAGGGCCTACCACATCGGCGGTGGTGGAGTAGACAACATCCCGAAGGGACGCCCAATCAGACTCTACATCATGCGAGCATAGGGTGATGGCTTCTAGCTTGTTGTCTAGTTCATCTGCAAGGGACTGCTTCACTGAACCAGAGTGTAATATAGGATTAAATAACTAATTATGACACTATGCAAACCAGAGTGTAATATAGGATTAAATAACTAATTTCTATAAAGATTTCAGTAGTCTCCAGCTGCCAATGTAAACATCAACAAGAAAAATAAATAAATTCACACTTGCCAATGACCCATTTTCTAATAAAAAGTTTTTGTTGTTGCAATCTTTCATTGTTACATTTTCAGAACTAAACTTTTAATTGGCATTATATGGCCAGTATTGTGCTGACATGCCATGAAACTATATACACATACATACATACCTATACAGATACATAATGTGATAGGGCACTTCTCTAATTCCTGTAATCTTTCACATGTGCAACACACAATTAACACACTGATGGGGAGCTGACACAATATATCATGTACAGTGTTTAATATAGAGAGTTAACCACAGAATAAACCCCTACTTCCAACTGCACTGGTCAGAAAAGGTCATCTTTGTTGGATAGGATGCATACAGCATGGAAACAAACATGAGACCATGATCTTTGAACACACATTCTGAACCTATATTAGTAAAGCATAAAATGTAGGTCACAGTGACCTTGCCTGTAAGTGTGTAGTACTAACGGATATATATCCAATTATCAAGTTTCACAATTTAAACATAAGCAGCACCCAATTAACGAACTTGTATTTTAACAGAACTTGAATTTTAACAATGTCACTGAAGCATAAAATGTAAGATCACAGAAACTTCTGTTAGCTATGAGGGTGTTGCTATCAAGATGCATGCTATCAGTTTCTTGATGGTAGGAAGGATGCAAAAAAAAATGCAACCAAAGTCAGCAAAGATGAAACATTGGTCATGTTGAGATTTTTTCCCATAAGGAATTGTTTTAAAAGAGATAGAAATTAATATCAATTTTCTAAATGAACATCAAATACAAAATTTAAACCATGTCAATAAAACATCTACATCTGAAATGAGAGATTATTGCTTATAAAGATGCATGCCCACTCCAAGTTTTATGGTTCTGTACAGTATGGCATACATACAGTATGCAAAAAAAACCTATGTGATCACGAGTCAAAGGCGAAAACTTGATCCAGTAAACCGTTAAATGTAAATCAAAGTGATCATTTTGAATAGGTGTGATACTAATACAGATGTATACAATTACCTGTATTTCTGATGACTCTAGCACAAAATTTACCAATAGTCCAAGATGCATGAAATATGGGTCACACTAACCTACTTTTGTTGCTAAGGTTTTTAGCATTCATTAAATTCTCTTCATCAAGTTTCATGAATCTGGGTATAACGGATTCTGTTGTTGCCTGGGCAATCACTCTTAGTTCCTCAGTAACATGAACATGATCTTATGTTTGACTGCTTCAGCTGCATCTTCCCCCTCCCCCATTAATCGATTCAATTTCAATTAGATTATATCAGGGCAGTGCATTTGCATCAGGTGCTAAAATTGTCTGGAGGGCATTTATTTCCTCCCCATTCTCAGTGCTCCATTGGAAAGAAATCTCATTGCTCTACTAGAAAAAATCAGTTAACAAGTTACAACACTTGATAAGTGCTAAGAATGGCATCTACCAGGCCATACGGTACTAATTTCAATACCACTCAGGCACAATTACATATGCATGTACATTGGCTGATTTCTGAGGAATCCCAATTCTCATTATAAAATGTAATGAAAGGTACTGGCTTACAGAAAGGACACCCCCAAGTGAAAACATAACTAAAATTTCAGTGATATCTCAGTGAAATTCACTTGAATGTCCTTTTTTCACCAAACTTTATGGTATTTCACCAAATTTCAGTGAACTGAGATTTTGCCAAAATTTCTGAAAATATCAGCGAGATTTTGTCATGGTAATATCATTGAAATTTCAATGAAAAAAATATCACTGAGAAACAGTACTTTACTGATACAAAAAAGGAACCTTTATTACATTTTAATATAATTTATTTGCTGCTTCTTGTACATTTTGAACAATTTTCAGCAAAACTTATATTTCCCATTTCTGATAGCTCTAATTTTAATGTTCTTTTTGGGAACAATAACTTCTTTCCACATCTTTCCTTGTTATTTTTCCTCTTTTATGCTTAAATGAATTGGATTTTACTGCCCTCAGACAACAAGATTGTTTTCCACTTCAAAGAATTCCACTTTTCTCATGACCTGAATCCAATTCTCCTCAATATGGACCTTTTATTTTATGTTGTCTCTGAAACTGTTTTTTAAAAATGGCATTTCAGGTCCCATTTTATAAAATGGTATTTCAGGTCCCATTCTGCAATGATCCTTATAATAGTATTCTTTCTGTATATTATTTAGAAGATGATCACTGTAAAGAGCTCTTGGATTTGTCAAAAGTTTGTACTTGCCCAACAAATCTTCATGTTAATGGAGTTTTAATAATGGTTTGAAAAATGTGTGGAAATGAGAATGGCTTGAATGAAAAATTTATGGGAATGCAATTGGTCAATCTGTAAGAAAACTGAGCACCAGTAAGAGCATTTTATGATTTCATTGAAATTTTCATGAGATCTTGCCAAAATTTCAGTGAAAGTTTTGGTAAAAATTTTCGTGAAATATCACCAAAATTTCAGTGAAAGTTATGGTCAAAATTTTTATGAAAATCTAATGTAAGGCTCACAGAGATCAGTCTAATCTTACCAAAATTTCAGTGATATTTTTGTGAGATCTCACCAAAAATTACAGTGAAATCTCAATAATATTTTGACCCAAACTTTCAGTGAAATTTCATTGAAATTTCAGTCACATTTTCACAAGGGATTGTTGTGTATTTCAATACAAATGACAGAACTATTTGAATTTACCAAATTTCTATTATAATAATCTCACACCATTATACAAAAAAATGGGAATTTTATTTCTTCTGTGCAACCTTTCTCCTTTAAACTTGTCTTTTTGTGAGAGATGCTGTCAGAATGGGGAGAATCCTGCATTTGTGCAGCCTAGATGCAACAATGTAGTGTAACTATTGGCTGGCATGTGATATTTTACTTACAGCACCCTAGTATAAATACTGGTTAGCATGCAATATTTTACTTACAGCACTGTAGTGTAACTATTGGTTGGCATGCAATATTTTACTTACAGCACTTTAGTGTAACTATTGGTTGGCATGCAATATTTTACTTACAGCACCATAGTGTAACTATTGGTTGGCATGCAATATTTTACTTACAGCACTGTGGTGTAAATATTAGCAGGCATGCAATATTTTACTTACAGCACTGTCATGTAACTATTGGTTGGCATGCAATATTTTACTTAAAGCAATGTAGTGTAAATATTAGCAGGCATGCAATATTTTACTTGCAGCACTGTAGTGTAACTATTGGTTGGCATGAAATATTTTACTTACAGCACTGTTGTGCAACTATTGGTTGGCATGCAATATTTTACTTACAGCACTGTAGTGTAACTATTGGTTGGCATGCAATATTTTACTTACAGCACTGTAGTATAAATATTGGCTTACATGTAAAATTTTACTAACATGTAGGTCATAATCGCTTAAGTATAAATATTGGCTGACATGTGAAATTTTCCTTACGTCATAATCACTGATCTTACCAATAGAAAATATCTGTGAGTTCATCAGATGGAAACTGGACAAAAAGAAGAAGGCAATCTTCCTGGTCTTGTCGAAAAAAAGCAGGAAACCCATGGACAGATCAATTATCAGTCCACCAATGTGAATGATGAACACATCTATGACTTGATCAGACACAACCAATCTAACAAAAGAAAGTAAAAGCAAGGACTTGTTATGACCAAACACTTACAGTCATGATACAATTATACATCTCCATTGTTCTGAATAAAGTAAGTCACAAACTACTCCCCATTAAGTTAAAAGTAAATTGTGTACTAAATTATGTTTCTCTAAGAACACTTACTTATCATATTAACATTAGGAAGTAAACTCAACTACCTCTTGAATCCAGCCCTCCCAGAAAAATTCAATTTTCATTCTTCCTGGCATTAGACAATATAGACAAAGGGAAGGAACTCTTACTATTGCCTCCCCTTAAAACTGCAAAGTGGCTACCCATCAACCAAATGCTTAACAGTTTAAGTTAAGCGATACATCAACAAGGTTGCTCACATTTGCAGGGACGGCGTTTGTACATTTTAATAACAAAGTCACTGGGTAAGTATTCTCGTAAAAGCAAAATCTACACAAGTAAAAGTTACTTTCTCTGTACAAGCCTGCCAATGGTTTCAATTGTCTCAAATTGAAACATTGCATTCTAATGCATGGATCACAGAGATCAGTCTAATCTCATGAACTGTAATTTTCATAAGACATATCTGATCTTTTAAGACTTCTAGAATATGTCAAGCATATTACCCACTTCTGCCATGACACAAGGGGTTGAGGGGTTTATCCTCTTTAATGGCCTTCACCAGAAGAAACAGACAGTGTTGGGCCTGAAATCATGGACCAGGCCTTGCGTTAAATTTCTCTTGACATATAAACTGAGAAGGAGTAAGTAACCACACCCTGGTTGTCTTCCAAGGGCAATATAGATTCTTAGCTATGAAACCAGGTTGTATCATTATGACCATACAGTTAATCAACAGAGCATGCAACTTAGCTATGAAACCACGTTGCATTATTATGATCATGGAATTAGTCCGCAGAACATGCAACTAGCTCACCTTGCATGCCAGAACATGTTTGAAAAGACAGCAGCTTCAGAAGGGTTCTAGTCAATGGCTCAAAATGGTCTGGAGGAGTCATGTCAAACAAAAAAAGTCTATTTTAGGACACTGGGTGAAAGGTTTGAGCCTATTCAAGCCAAAATTGGCCAGCAAGTCTGATAGATCATTACCATGATTTGTTGTTGTTGTTGTTGTAGGGTTTGGCACCAATTTTCAGCACATGATCAGCTATACATGGCGACCAGTATAAATGGTGGAGGAAGAACCCAGGAAAACCACAGAAAGAACCACTGACCCACGTGAAGCTATTGGCAAGCTTTCTCACATACCCACATTGGCCGAACCTGAGGATCATTATCATGATTGATATCCCCTCATCTAATTTGCTTAAAATTGTTGGAGATCATGGAACAGTAGCTTTGAAAGGAACTGGGGTAAAAATTTTTCCCTCAAAAAAGGAAAACATATTATGGATTCAAGGTACTCAAATGGATGATGTACTTAATTCTGCACCAGTCCCTGGAAACTTGTCACTTTTCCTTGTAAGCCTTTAAGGAGAAGGGCCTTCTCTTTATGGTTGAAACTTAAAATTCCTTTCTACACAAGACTCACCTGATACGAGCCTGTTATGAAGAAGAAGCCTATCTATATTGGCATGACACACCTACGACTGGCCGTTCTGGCAGGATTACTTCAATGGGGGCATCTATCACTAGATCAAGCAGTCACCACCAAGGACTTATCTCAGCTGAGAAGGATAATCACTATCAGCAGGATGGATATGTAAAATGCTTATAAAATGGAAAAACTTTTTGAAAACACCAAGCTTATATCAGAGGTTAATAACACTTGCTGATTACTTTGATTAATATGGTTTGTTTCACTGTATTTTAATGAAGTAGGTGTTTTGATTAATACAGAACTGGTAATTTGCCCAAGTAGACTGTTTTACTCAGCTATCAGACTGATGGACTGGTTACCTGAATGGATCAAACACCCAGTGCTTCACTATGCTTGATACAGAATATCCCAGAACCCAGTCCATATCCAGTTTCTTCAGGCCAGCTATAAAGTACACAATGAATATCTGCAATAATAATACAATGTCAATCAGTGGCAATAACAGAACAATGTCACTCAGTGGCAATAGTAATGTCTCTATGATCTTAAAATAAGTAAGAAGAAAGATTAACATATTTTGTATAATTGAAAATATATTTTATTTCCCTAAAATACAAAGTAAAAGAATTAAAAATAACTTACAGAAAGGTGAATGAAATCGTAAAGTCCTAAATGTTCTATCAGTTCTAAAAGTATAGAGTAATCCGAACAAGTTCCCTAGGTATTCTGAATGGTGGTCATTAATGTAATGATGCACCAACAGTACTCAAAAATCACTATGATACAATCAAAAAATGTCTCTAAATTAATTACAGTAATCCTGTGACAAATAGTCTTTAAATGAATTCACTGTAATTCAGCACAGCTATTATTCCAATTAATCTGAAGTATTTTGAGCACTGTAATTCCAACGAATGATTAAACTTAAATGAATATTTTCTCTCAGTGAATAAGACTGGCAGCACTACTAAGATAAGATAAGATAAGATAAGAGTTCTTTATTTCAGACTACACAGTCCATACAACGAATTTAAAATATAGATAAAAATAAAATTATTTTAAACATAAAAGTTCATAGATATAATATGTACAAGAATACAGACAAATCTACAACCATGGGCTGTGTATGGCATTGTTAAAAATGAAATTATGTAGCACATTTATAGAGAAATTTGTTCCATTTACTTACAATACGAGAATTCAAATGACCTTAACAAATGCCTTATTAGTGTCTAAAATCCAAGTAAACACCGGGCTGCAATGTTCCACATAATAGCTGACAGTTTCCTTAAAGGCATAGAGGCATAAATCTGTTTAATATTGTTGTTTGAAACCAAACTGATTATCAGAGATTGTGACTTCACACCTATGTAGTATAATGCATTCAAATATTTTTAAAAGAAATGTTTTAAGAGCTATAGTTATATAGGTCTACAGTTATTTTTGTCCCTCAGGCTACCAATTTTACTTTTCAGTACCGGAATAATTGTAACTTTTGTGAAATCATCTGGAATAAAGTTAAGTACAATACAATTAAATAAAATCATCAAAAAATATTAAGTCTAGAAACTAAAAATTTAAAATGTTCCACATATAAAAAATCTAATCCTGGACATTTACCTCCTTTTTGTCTCATTATTGCATGTTGGATCTCAGATAGTGTGATTACTTCAATATGTCAAGAAGGGGTACTCAGTGCTGAAAGAACACACTTCTTATTTGATTCATTTTTAACACTGTTTAGTAAGTCTTCAAAACGATTTTTCTATATGTTGCATATGTTATTTTGACCATGGTTCCCATCAATGCAAATTGGTAGCCTATCGGTAGTGGTAGTATTTTAATTAACTTGCTTCCTGAATTCATTTTGGTTTAAATTTTAAACTTTTTGGGCTAGCAAGTCTGCTCTGTGTTTCAATTCTTCCTTCATACACAATCGAAGAACATACTTAAATTGTGCTCTTGTTTGGCATATATGATTACTGAGATGGTGATAACAAGGTTTATCACTATCACACAAGGTATGCACTTCATGCAAGGTTATGCAGTTATTTGATAGTCATTCCAGTGTAGTATAACACAGTGATCAAGTTTGGATATACTACTCAAGTTATCACCAGAGTTAGACAAAGGTTTTATTATATCTGAGTATAATCCATTATCTGTTTCATATGCACCTGATTATTACAGCCTAATTCTATTATATAGATTACTAACATGCAACAGAGAGAATGCAATATTAGCATTTTGAAATCACTCCATTAGTGAACTGATTAGCTGTTTTAACACTGACTGACCAATTCGGAATAATGTTAGCTTGGCCTCTCACTAAAACTCATGTTCTGAAATTGAATCACAATATTTTCTTGACCTAACAGTACATCTCAACCTAGAAACAACTTATGAATAGATCTAAACACTATTAGAATGTCTGATCCTAAAGTACAAACCCATTCATTTTGAAAACCAGTATTTAAAACTATTATTATTTAAACAAACCTTACTAGCTATAATCATGAATGATAATATGTAATTTAGATATACATAAAATCTCCCTTTAAAAAAAGGTAAGATTTATGAAATAAAACTTTCTTTCACATATTAGTCAAATATATATATAAAATTAATATTGCGTATGAATTTTTTTCATGAATGATACAAGATATATGCAAAATAATGCAACATAATCCTGCTAATTCTATATACATAAAAATGCATCTACAATCAAATTTTCTTTTCCCTTGATGTGCCTAAGGTGAATGCTGTATGCTTGCAACACCAAACTCCATCTTAACAATTTTTTATTCTTGTTTTTCATTTTATTAATGAAATAAAAGGTTTGTAATCACTGAATACAACAAAGAGAGAAGGAGCTGAACCAACAGTCTCTTCAAAGTGTTACAAGGCCAATATCCAAGTCAAGCATTCCTCCTCAATCATGATATAATTACTCTGGTGCTTGTTTAATTTGTTTTCTTAAAAATATTGCACACTGGATGATCCACGCCACTGCCATCATCCTGTGTCAATATTCCACCAACCCCTACATCACTCACATCAATGGACATTTTAATGATTGGCTGAAATTTGGAGATGAAAGAACTGGCACACTCTTTAGTATGGCATCTAATTAAACAACAGCCTCCTGACAATTGTCAGACTAATGAAACTTGGTTTTCTTGCTCAGCAAATTGTTCAGGGGTTAAGCAATTAATGGAAAAATTGGAGGAAAATTTCTGAAAATATCCAGGCATTCACAAAATCACATTAGTTGCTTCTTACTGGGAGGCACAGGGAATTCAGAGATAACTTTAACCTTAACTCCATGTCCCACAACATGTCATAAACATTTAACATAAGCACAGCAAAAGTCACTTTGAATCAAATTAATTGTCAAATTTGGATCACCAACCAAGTTAATCAAAGAACTTCTGGGTGGTTTCCAAGTGGTCTTTCCAGGTGTTGTTGTAGATTATGACATCATCAATGCAAGTATAACAATTATCTATACTAGATGTTATCATGTCCATCAAACGTTGGAAAGTACAAGGAGAATGTTTAATCCCAAAGGGCATAACCTTAAATTGGTAAAGTCCATCTGGAGTTATTAATGCTGAAATTTCCTTTGATCTTTCCTTGAGTGGAATTTGCCAGAATCCCTTCAAAAGGTCAAACTTGGTGATATATTTTGCATTTCCAATTAATCTGTCAATGCAGTCATCGATTCTGGGTATTGGAAATTAATCTGTCTTGGTGACATTATTTACTTCTCTGTAATCAGTACACATTTGGAAAGTATTATCTCAGTTTCGGAACTAGATTTCATGGTGAACTCAGTTATTATTACTTGTTAATTCTCAAGCAAATATTAAATTTCTTTCTTAAAACTGCCTTTCTGAGAGGATTGATTGAATAATTTACAGGGCTATCACTATCAACATACTCTTTTAACATATTTATTTGGCAAAGTTGTTTCAGTTTCCTCCTCCCAGGAGTATTTATAATGTATTTTAAGTGACTTACTTTCTTTTCAATGGTATAAGGACCAAAATGCTAAGCCTTAAGAGGATTTTGAGGCAATAGAATCAAAACTTTATCACCTGGCTGAAAACTACTATCCTCTGTATATCTGTTATTAACTTAATTTCATTCTTTACTGAAAAGACTGAACTTTAGGTTTTGCTACTTCACAAGCCTTTGACAATCTGAATTTGAAATCAAAGACATAGTCAACAAGATTAATTTCTGACTTTTCAGTTGAAATAAGTTTCTCTTTCAATAACTTCAAAGGTCAATGGACAGTATGTCCAAATGCTAGTTCAAAAGCACTAAAACCTAATAACTCTTGAACTGATTCCCTAACAGCAAACAACAATAAATTAACACACTCATCCCAATCTTATCCTGTGTCAAAGCAGTATGACCTATAGTCTGAATATACCTCCCCGTTTGTTTGTACCCTCCTACTGATTTAAAAAACGAAAAGCACAAATGAGACAAAAGATGCGCACAGAACTTAGTCAATTCATTTATTGATTTATAATTTCAAACCTGATTATGCCCAGGTGGGACCCTAACACTGTTATCATCTGCGCGTTTCATTCCAAACATAAGTTTTCAGTGTAAAAGACGACCTGTTCACCAGTCATTTCCAGTTCCTGGACAAGTTTATTTTCAGCGAAGGGGTGCGTGCGCAACTAAAAATGTATGTCCATAGAAAGGAAATACTATGTCGTCTGCTTCCAATATTTACAATGTCAAATCAAGCAAAGGAAAAGAATGACAATTACAAATGTGGATTTAACAAGCAGTGTAATTTCTATGTATATGTGTGCAAAGAATATAGCACTAAATCTCAACATTATGTTAATTTACGGAATTATCTGGCAGTAACCAAATAAGATCAACTACATCACAATGTTGTCTGAGGAAATCAACTTGCCCATAGTGTATGTAACATGGTGCCATGTTAGTATGGAAAGTCCATTAAGCATGAAAGGTGAGGAGGATGCCAGTGTTACGCCACTCTGGTCACATTCAGGTTAGAAATTATAAATGAATGAATTGACAAAGTTCTGTGCACTTTTTATCACATTAAAGATTACTGTTATTGAAATTGGTTGGGGGTTATAAACAAAAGGGAGGTATAGTCAGAACATAATCATTTCCTTATATGGCTGATCTTTCCAAAGCACCTGGACTCTCAGGGTGGTAGGCAGAAGATTTAAACTGTTGGATTCCTAATTCTAACTTGCTGGAAAATTCCTGACATAAAATATGACCCTTGATCAGATTGGATAAACCGGGGAAGGCAAAAGTATTAAAAACTTCACAAAAGATTTTCCTATCGTCTTAGTTTTTTATATTCCTCATAGGAATAGCCTCTGAAACAAGTATTGGTTACCTAACTTGGTCTTAGGTAAAGGGCCAACACAATCTAGCATTATCCTAATTGATGGTTTATCAAATGCAGGAATAGGTTGCAGATTAGCCTTAGGTACCTTCTTCTTACCACTGGACAACTATAACAAGATCCGCTGTATTTAGAAACATCACTTTTAATTTTCTGCCAATAAAAATGATTTGAGATCTTGTGATAAGCCTTACTGACTCCTAAATGACCAGCCAAGGGAGTTTCATGGGCCTGACTAAGAATCTGCTTTTGATATGAATAAGATCAACAATCTGATACCTCAATGACCACTCATTAACATCAGGTACCTCAAGAGGCCTCCATTTCCTCATATGGACTACCAATTTTCACAAAAGAACAAGTTGGAACTAGTTGTGCTAAAAGCCCTCCAAAGCAAACAGGAGATCTTAGGACCTTTCTCCTGTGAGACAAGTAGTGATTGTATTTTATCACCCTGATTACAATTAGGACAATGAGTAGTAAAAAGAGTATCATTGTGATCAATACCTCTTGAGTAGTACCATGAGCAAAAGTGACCTCATTAAAAACTGACCCATAAATGAGTCAGCTAAACAAATAACATCCTGGTCAACATTATTCTCAAGAGCTTTCTTTGCCATAGCTCTAAGAACTGCACAAGCTGGATATAAACCAGGGATTTCAATTTTAGTATGATCAACTCTATGATCCAAACAAGGCTTGTAAGTTATAAGTTGATAAACCACAACCTTATCTCCAGTTAAGTCATTACTTAGAAACAAATAAACACCATGAACAGGCAAAGACATCACTGCTGCTATAGTCACCAGTTCTGAGACTAAGTCTGATGACAAATTAACACAATGGAGAGTAACATTAACAAGCTTACACTACTCTGAATAAGAACAATGTCACTAGAAGAAGACTTCTCAGAAAAAGGCAAATCACTTGACAATAAAAGAATCTGAGAAGCTCCTCTGTTTCTTAATATCTTATTAGGAATAGGCTTGGTATAATACCAACAAATGATACAGAACCTTTCTACATGAATGCTTCATAATTCTCCATAATAAAATCAGACTGGGGTTTGCTAGACCCAACAATGGTATTTCTTTAAATACATGACCATGACCATGACCTCCTAGAAACAACAGCATTTGAAACAGCTCAGTCTTTATTTTGTTGCTTAAATTTCAACCTTTAGCAATCAGAACTAATGGTTCCTTTCTTCTTATAATAAATGCACATGGGATGAGATAGGATTTCTGATCAATCTTGTCAAAAACTTTATTCCTAATAACTTTAACAGTCTGAGATTTGGAATTACATGATACTAAAATGTTTTTGTTTTGTTTTTTTTTCACTGCGAGGAAGATTTATTTACAAATGAAACTTTGTGAGTAAAGGAATAGTCACCAGCTATACTAGCTGCTTCCTCTAAAGTTTCAACCTTTTTCTCATTAAGGTAGGTCTTAAAGTCATTACTGATGCATTTCTTGAACTCTTCAATCAATTTGAGTTGTCTGAGGTTATCATAATCTGGAGTTGTGTATTTAGGCAAAGAGTGTGCTCTATTTGCCAATTTTATTCCTTTATTTTTCCACAGTAAATCAATCACCTATGACATTACAAATGATGCCATGGCAACATCTTGCCATGACATCTTGCCATGACAGCATATTAGGAAATGGCAAAATGTTCAAGGCATCTGAATGCACTACAGCATTTAGAACTTTTATGAAATGAAAGTTCCTCATGTGATAAATACAATCACACATCACATTACTTGATATTGTGAAAAGAACTGAAAAGGGAGGAAACTGGAGGAAAGAAAATGTACTTATAAATCATACAGATGTAGACATTTTCTTCTTATTTGATAATAAGCATTAATGACAGTGATTCATCCACAGCTTTAGGCAAAAGATTCAGAATCAATAGGCCTGAATATGCAAAACATTTCTTAAATAATTATTTCAATTTGCGGTTTTGGCATTCTGCGATTATTACTTGAAAATAACAATAAAGAGACTGTATGTAACTCCCTTCATAACTCATGAACCCGCTTATAATGTGTGGCCAGGCATGGATCACAATTTCACTGTTAGAAATTACCCCAAAGATTGGCCCTTATTTGTTGAACATCAATAAAACCATGAACAAAACTGGTAAATGAAACCCAGATATATCGTTTGTTTTTATTGTCAAAAATGGTTAGTACCCTGAAATTTGAATCAACGTCACTAAATTCTCCTCTTGTAATAAGAGGTCTTATAATTTGTTGAGTTTTCTTTTCAAACAATATTCTCTGTACACTGTATATAACAAAATTTGATGAAATTTCAATAAATGAAAATGTATCTAATGCCTACAGGTGGCAATACTTTAATAAATAAATATCAATGAAATAAATTTTGTCAAGTGAAAATCATGTTTTAATTCTATGTTGTAATTCAGTTTCAGCATAATCATCATAAATGTGATATGCCCTCTTGTATTTAAAGATGAAAAATGTTCAATCTACAGTCACCGCTATGTCTGTGTTTTTGTGAGAACCTAATTCAGTACTAACCATGTTTTGATCTCTGACTTGCAAAAGCATTTATTTTATTGCTAGACTCAATTAAAAGCAGACCTACTTTGTACTTCACTTTAATTACCGCTGTGAATCAAATAAAGTAAAGAAGGCAGAATAAAAGAAGAATTTAAAGGCTTGCAAATCCTACCTGGGTACAAGGTAGTGATCATGGTCATGTGTCAGGTCAAGTCATTTCAACTGAACTCCACTATAAATATTACTAACATGTGAGTAATATAATTAGACTAAATTAGTCTACTTATTCACAAATGTGATCAAAGATAGCATGGCAACCAAACAAAATGAGTACTTGGTGAATTAAAAGCTATATGAGATAAAATGAGTACTTGGTGAATTAAAAGCTATATGAGATAAAATGAGTACTTGGTGAATTAAAAGCTATATGAGATATAGTTACAGATATGGTTCATTGGGGATAAGAGAGTTCCTGAGTATGCAATGAGCACCCCAAAATTTCCTCAAGGATGAAAAGAAGTTTCATTTTTACTTGCAATCAAATTATGGCATCAATATTATAACAAAGAAAAAAAATCGAGTTTCGACATTGATGGTTGTTTCGTTGTAAAGCAAAAAGCAGTGATATAATACATATCATTTTCATGCACATGTTGGTTGTTGAAATATCTTGGAGTATTGTTGTTAATAATCCTTCAAAGTTGGGCCAGCTTGAAAATAAAGGCATAAAAAATGAAACACCTAATTTGAAAAAGCTCTTTATTAACAATTATTCCTAACATGATAATAAAATGTGAAATCAGCCATTAAACAGTCCCATTACCACCCCACCCCCCATTTTCTTAGTAGCGATGGCATCCACTTAATTTTTCTGAGGAACCTTTATTAACTTGTATTTGGATTTGCTTGCTGATGTTTGACCATAACTAACTTTACACTTAAGTATTTTAACCTCATTTTTGCTTTATCTTTGTTTTGGATGACTTATTTGGAATGCCAAAACTTATTCATCCCTGCATAGTCAGGATTTGGTTTATGTGCTTTCTAAACCTTCTACATACATATATACCTCAAAGACCAACGAATGTCTCACCTGAAACCTGAATAATGTGTAGTTCCACAGTGGTACATGTGCATGTTTCTTCCTTGGGAACAGCAGTCCATCTACTGACCTGTAAGGAGAAAACACACCATTAGTGTCTGGCTGTGATAAAAAACAATAAATATATCATTGGCTTTTTATCACCTGTTATGTATATTCAGTTTGCAGACTTTGTTAGTTTGTTTATATGTTTTTATTTCATTATGTGCTATTGATAATTTATGGTGGACCAGACCTTATCCAAATAAAGTTCATTTTCTACCTGACTCGAATCATTATTTTTTATTTTGTAAATAACTAATACATAGCAAATAGTTTCCTATGAGTCTGGTTTAACTATTAGGAATATTATCTTGGTCTGAGTCAAAGACATTGTTTTTGCCACATAGTATATTCTAATTATAACTAACATTTAGAAGGCTATTTTCCATTAGGTAATATATGTTTTTTTTTAAATAATGCTAATTGTGACCTGAGGTCAGGTAGAGGTCTATATATTCTTGTTTTTCTAGAAATTATTCATTCGTGCTTTAACATCTGATCAGAATCGGTTGTATTACTGTTGTAGTTCATTAGGGCAGGAATTTTATTTATTCAAATTATTCATTCACTAAAAAGACAAAGTGCCCATCAAAAACTAATATTCTTGGACATAGAGACTTGAATTTATACTCAAATTTCAAATAATAATTTAATTCTTGGATTGAATTACTGTAATCCAACAAAAGAATGTTGGTACATCACCATTACATGGGCCACTACAGGCACATCCACACTTCCAGCATTTGATTTAATTTGGATTTACCCTAAAATTTCTTCAGAACATTAATCATTAGGATTTGTGTCGGTAATTCTAGGATTATTCAGGATTAAATCAGCAATACAGTTAAGTTTTTTAAATTTTAAAAAAATGTATTTTCACTTTAGAATACATGTATTCTAGGGAAATACATTATTTGTTTACAAAGCTTGTTGCTTCTTACTCTTTTTTATTACTTATTTTAAGACAATAATCACAATACACCTATAAATTCAAGCAGTCATTCATTAATGCAAAGCTATAATTCAGTTGCATAAACCTGTCAACTACTGTAAGTCCTACATGATTTCTGACCAAAGACAATAATGAATTCCACGGACCTAGAGAAATCACTTGCAAGATTTTCATCCTACCCTCTACCTGACTGCCTGCTTCCCTTTCCCCTCCCAAGCCCCCTTCACTAGAAATGGAACCTAGAGGTATCATCTGTAATGGTTTTTATACTTCCTTCTAAATACCTGACACATATTTAACCAGATTATTTACAATTAGCAAATATTGCAGTAGGCTTATCACAGAGAAAATGTCCTATGTACACACAAGATTAAAGCAATACTTGACACACACCGAAACAGATTATTTTGGACAATAGAGTAATCTTAAGTCTTTTCACCATAAAAAGAATTAGCCATAATTCTAAATTAAATTAGCCATAATTAAATGCATGTAGATAAGCCATAAGAAAAATGAGGTTAATCTGTTTATCATCTAATTGTAATTGATGCTGAGTGTTAGTATAAATGATCCATAAAATGTTTTCTTTTTTAAATTAAATAATCATGCACCATTGACCAGGCACACAACCTTGCTTCTGATGCTTTCCTGATGAAGACTGACCAACAAGTATTCTAAAAGTCAGACTTAGTTGATTTTCAAAGGAGAAAATACACACATGCATTTAAGTAGCAATGACTGTTTTTTGTCTTCACTCGCATGTCAAGATGTCAGAAATAAGGGAAGTTTTGTAGCAATGAACTATCCTTATGAGATAAAGTAAGTATGAAGATGAATCTGTTCCAAAACCATTAATGAACAAACTAGGAGAAGAACTTGGCAAAGGAACATTATGAATTGATACTGAATATTTAAATATCATTCATATTTCTAGTGGACTTATAGTAACGATATACAAAATATCGCACTGCATTAAATGTTTCTTCAGATGAGGACTGTATTTTTTCCTGTGAATGGAGGTGATTTTTTGAAGGAACATAAATTGTTCAGCTCAGTTAATTTTCCATTAAATGCTTAAAAAACCACCAACTTTCTTAATATGTGCACTCTTCAACACACACACACATTCTTCATAATTACACTCATACAGATATCCTCTCATAATTACACACACATTCTCATAATTACACACAGACATTCTCTCATACTTACACACACATACACATTCTTCATGATTAAACACACACATTCATAATTACACATTTTTTCATAATTACACACGCACATTCTCTCATAATTACACACACATGCACATACATTCTTTATAATTACAATTCTCTCTCAATCATACATGAGCTTCAAAACGATATTTCTTTACATCTGCAAAACCCTAGGTAAACAGAAAATCTTTCAAAACCCAAAAATAAAATTGGACATTTTAAGTTTTGAAGGATTTCACCATATAACTGCATTTAATCATATCTGACAATTTCTGAAGACAGTATAACTACTTTTAATCATATCTGACAATTTCTGAAGACAGTATAACTGCCTCTAATCATGTCTCTGACCACTTCTGTGGCCAGTATAACTGCCTATAATCATGTCTCAGAAAACTTTGATACCTAGCATAACTGCCCCTAATCGGGTCTCTGACTTCTGCAGCCAGTATAACTACCTGTCATTATGTCTCCGACATTTTTTGTACCTAGCAGAGCTGCCTCTAATCATGTCTGACATCTACTGTACTTAGCACAGCTGCCTCTAATCATGTCTGACATCTACTTACTGTACCTAGCACAGCTGCCTCTAATCATGTCTGACATCTATTGTACTTAGCACTGCTGCCTCTAATCATGTCTGACATCTACTGTACTTAGCACGGCTGCCTCTAATCATGTCTTTGACAACTTTTTTAGCTAGTATAACTGCCTCTAATCATGTCTGACATCTCTACCTAATATAACTGCCTCTAATCATGCCACTGACAACTTGTGTATCAGTCTAATTGCCTCTAATTATGTCCTTGACAATTTCTGTAGCCATTATAACTACCTCTAATCATATCTCTGACAACATCTGAACCTAGCATAATTGGCTCTTATCAAGTCACTGAACAACTTCTGGACCTAGTTATAATCATGTCTCTGACAACTTCTGTAGTTAGTACAAATGCCTCTAATTACATCGCTGAAAACTTCTGTTACAAGCATAGGTGCCTTTAATCATGTCTCTGACAACTTCTGTTACTAGTGTAGCTGCCTCTAATCATGTCTCTGACAACTTCTGTATCTTGTAGAACTGCTTCTAATCATATAACAACTTATCTACATGGGATAACTTCTTAGCAGCCTTCTCTTTTTCCACCATAGACCTGAAAGTTACTGGTCTGAGCAAACCCATACTTTAATGCCACATCTGAATTGTAGACCATTAAAATGCATGTTTCAGGATAAGTTACAGATTCTCCTGCAACTGACATAATTTTTTCATCTCTAGAATCTGACCACCTTCTAAATCATTTTCCACAGATAGGTCATATGAAAAATTGCTGACACTAATCACTGGATGATCCGGTCATAATTTGAAACTATTAAATGATTCAACCCCCACCCACCCCAATCTCTTTCATTGTATGAAATCACCTCCACTGGAATACTCCCAAGTCAATATATCTGTTTACCTCATAAACAACAAATAAAACAATGCTACCTAATTAATGAGCTACTGCACATGTATGCCCTGTTGCAAAACCTCTAACAAATTTTAACAAGTCTAATCTGATTAGCTAAGTATCATTAAAGAACTTGGATTTGCAAATTCAAGCCAATGACAGGCCTTTTTACTGATGTAACCTGGTGCCATTTGAGGTTCAGCTAGAATTTGTGAACAACAGACACTCATTCAGAAGCATTAGAATGATTCTCATTTTATGGGACCTGCCACATTACACTGTCACTCAATCTTTGGGACCTGCCACATTACACTGTCACGCAATCTTTGGGACCTGCCACATTACACTGTCACGCAATCTTTGGGACCTGCCACATTATACTGTCATTTTTTGGGACCTGCCATATTACACTATCACTCATTTTTTGGGAACTGCCACATTACACTGTCACTCAATCTTTGGGACCTGCCATATTACACTGTCACTCATTTTTTGGGACCTGCCACAATACACTGTCATTTTTTGGGACCTACCATATTACAGTCACTCATCTTTTGGGAACTGCCACATTACACTGTCACTCATGTTTTGAGACCTGCCACATTACACTGTCACTCATTTTTTGGGAACAGCCACATTACACTGTCACTCACGTCTTGGGACCTACCACATTACACTGTCACTCATTTTTTGGGAACTGCCACAATACACTGTCATTTTTTGGGACCTACCATATTACAGTCACTCATCTTTTGGGAACTGCCACATTACACTGTCACTCATGTTTTGAGACCTGCCACATTACACTGTCACTCATTTTTTGGGAACAGCCACATTACACTGTCACTCACGTCTTGGGACCTGCCACATTACACTGTCACTCATTTTTTTGGGACCTGCCACATTACACTGTCATTGTTTGGGACCTGCCATATTACATTGTCACTATTTTTTGGGACCTGCCACATTACACTGTCACTCAATCTTTGGGACCTGCCACATTACACTGTCACTCATTTTTTGGGACCTGCCACAATACACTGTCATTTTTTGGGACCTACCATATTACACTGTCACTCATCTTTTGGGAACTGCCATATTACACTGTCACTCACGTTTTGAGACCTGCCACATTACACTGTCACTTGTTTTTTGGGAACAGCCACATTACACTGTCACTCACATCTTAGGACCTGCCACATTACACTGTCACTCATTTTTTTGGGACCTGCCACATTACACTGTCATTGTTTGGGACCTGCCATATTACACTGTCACTCATTTTTTGGGAACAGCCACATTACACTGTCACTCACGTCTTAGGACCTGCCACATTACACTGTCACTCATTTTTTTTGGGACCTGCCACATTACACTGTCATTGTTTGGGACCTGCCATATTACACTGTCACTCATTTTTTTGGGACCTGCCATATTTCACTGTCACTCATATTTTGGGACCTGCCACACTACGCTGTCACTCATTTTTTTGGGACCTGCCACATTACACTGTCACTCATATTTTGGGACCTGCCATATTACACTGTCACTAATATTTTTTGGACCTCCCACATTATGCTTTCACTCATTTTTTTGGACCTGCCACATTACAATGTCACTCATTTTTGGGACCTTCCACATTAAACTGTCACTCATTTGTTGGGACCTGTATTTTTAAGAAACATTATTGCTTCACCAGGCCTTAACGAGTTAAAGTTAAAGAGTGGAAACAATGGTGTTATGGAAAATTTTAATATTCAGCTGTGACCTTGATCCTAAAAGACAAGTCACCATATCTGGCAGGCACCACATCTTCTCATAAATATAAAAAATTTGCCACGTATCACTACTTATTCTCATATGGCTTTGTAATTCATCTTCATATACAGTCAAACCTGTCTACAGTGGCCTTTGTATGCAGGTGACCTCTGAAGACAGGTTTAGCTCTCAAAATTAATAAGCAAATGCATGTACTATGCACCAAATATTATTAACAGTATTAGTAGTATTAGTGTTATTATTATCATTATTATTGCTTGTACCATTATTAGTAGTATTAGTGTTATTATTATTATTATTATTATTATTATTATTGCTTGTATCATTATTAATAGTATTACTGTTATTATTATCATCATTATTATTGCTTGCATCATTATTGGCAGTATTAGTGTTATTATTATTATCATCATTATTATTGCTTGTATCATTATTGGCAGTATTCGTATGCTATCAAGATACATGTAATCAGTGTAGCTATTTAGCAAAAACAAAAATAACAAAATAATAAAATAAAAAGTTCCACACAAACTAATTGTATCCTCACTCTAATCCCTCATGTACATTACATCATCAATGATTCTTTTATCAATGTCACATGTGTCTAAGTTCTGATAAATTTTTAGCAGTTCCTTTAATTCACATCCAAATTTTCCCTAATATGCTAAACACAGGACTGATTTTTTGTTAGGCCAGCTGGTGTAATTTGACATGAAAACAGGTACTCACACTTCAAACAATTGATGGATTAAGTAGTTGCTCAAACACAGAGAGATTCAAAAGAAAGTTGGATTTTAAGAGAGACCTTTGATGATTAGGGAATGAAAAGTATATTCCTGAGACTACTGATTCACACAATATACCTTTATATATGCTATTACTGTCTTGCTCTTCCAAAATATTTTAATCTGCATACTGCAGAAGACAGGCAACCACTGATTACAATAATGTAGGAAATTTGCCAGGGCAGAATTAGAATGGCCATTGTGACCAGGTGAACACTGAATCCAGGTTACCATTAGGAAATGTTTTACTGTATATGCCTTTTTTCAGGTAACCAGTCTGTGCTGAAACTTGTAATTTATGTTGAAATTAATAATATCTTTGCAATCTGAAATTAGCCAATCGCCTACTAATAAAAGCCACATGCCTTGTGAAGTGGCATATATAAACTGTTGCTTTCTCTCTACTGAATTGCTGAAACAATTACTGAAGGACTGATATATCCAACTGCAATGTGCAATGAACCAATGAAGACAACAATCAGCAAAACACCCAGATTAAGCAGATTAGATATGTGGCTCTGTAATGAAACAAGAGTTTTTATAAGGTTGGACTAAATCTTTAACAGGAATAGAACATTTGACTGGTTGGACTAAACCTTTAACAGGAATAGAACATCTGACTGGTTGGACTAACCTTTAACAAGAACAGAACATTTGACTGGTTGGACTAACCTTTAACTGGGATAGAACATCTGACTGGTTGGACTAACTTTTAACAGGAATAGAACATCTCTGTGTGTGTGTGTGTGTGTGTGTGTGTGTGTGTGTGTGTGTGTGTGTGATTTGGAATTTTAACATAGCTTTAACAATTATTCAGTCATACTGCTACGATGTCTGCAGTTTGACAGTTTATAGTTATGTCTAGCACTGGGGCCTCATGCAGCAGATATGTAGCATGATGTCCCATCCAGTCACATTATTCTGACACCAGGCTGACCAGTCCTAACACTAACCTCTTAATGCTGAGCGCCTAGCAAGGCAGCTGCTAAGTACCATTTTTCTAAGTCATTGGTATGACTTGGCTGGGGTTCGAACCCATGACCTCCCGCATCCAAGGCGGATGCTCTAACCACTAGGCCACTGGAGCGGTTAAATATAACATTTGACTAGTTGGACTAACCTTTAACTAGAATTGATAATTTGACAAATCCTTTAGCAGGAACAGATAATCTGACTGGATGAATAAAATAAATAAAGGCGAAAACTTATCTCAAGTAAAAATTTCACAGGTAAAGACTGTATATAACCAGTATCAATACACATGTCCTGTATAAAACCCATGTTGCCATGACAAGTTTCTATGATCTGAAACTGCAGATGACAACTTGGTAACATTGCTGACTGAACCTAACTACCCTAATTACATAATGTCCATAAGAAAAAGTTTTTAGTTCCTTCAACCAGCATGTAAGTAAGAAACCTGGTAATATGGTGTAAGATTATTATATTACTGCGAGGATTTAGCATGTTTAGAGCAGTGGTACATGGTGGAGGGGTCCCATCAATATGTGAGGTGCATGTTTTTAAGAAAAGTCAGCAATAAAATTCACTGGCAGCGAATGCTACTAACTCTGATGTTATAAATATGTGTATCTGTTATACAATTTTTCTACTGTATAATGTTATCAGTGATTGTTTTCCTTGCTGTTACTTTTTAGTCTCTTGCAGTGTTTGACCTCATTGTGGTGACCTTGCTAGGGTACACTTTTGGGTCATCACTTATTTTGATACCAAATTTCTGTTGTAGAAGACTTTGTTTTATATATTTTGTCCAAAAAGAAATTGTGTTCCATTTAAGGTAATTATGTTGTTCTTCATTGAAGAGTCATTTTCTTTAATATTCTGGGGTGGGGCCTGTGATTTTCCACAGAATTCAATAGAAATTCTGTACGCATTAAAGGACTTTGTAGGATATTTAAACCAGAAGCTTTGCAGGAGGATGGTAAATGTTTTTCATAGGGATGATGCCTATTTTAGGTCAGAAATCAAAACTATAAGAATTAAATTTATAATTATTCCAACTTGTAATAAATAAAATTGAACTGATTATAGTCTATTTCATATAAAGAAGGGGTAAGTAATAAGTAAAATCATTGCATATAAATTATTTCCTTAATATTATAAGCATGCAGCTTAAATTTTATATAGCAAGGATTGAAATAAAGTTGAATTGCCCATGTGTATATTTAGTGAACTGAAATTTTCATTTTAATTCCACCATTCTATTTATTTCAACTGGATGAATTGAGATTTTAGTTACCAACCAAAGCTTGTTTTATTTCTTTTACTGTGAGATCCACCCATGTACCAGCATAATCATATAAGATGACAGTTCAGTTCTTAAATATATTGTTCAGTTACATATTTACATCTGTTATTGCTGAGCATGATTAAATTATTTTAACAATAAACTGAGAAACCTAAAATCATATTTTGGTTATTCAATTGATTTTAGGTTATGTATGCACAAACACACACATACATTCATTTGTAAACATTACAATTACAAATAATTACATATATCCACAATCTTGAAAGCAAAAATCATAATAGTTATGGAAAAATATATACTATACTTCAAGTGAATTATGCCATTGCTGCCAGAGGTAACTTGCATGAAGGATAAAATAATTCTTTCTTATACATCTGGAAAAAATCTGCAATGGAAATGGCCACACCAAACAAAATTCTGTGGCAATGACATTACTCTGAGTAATCTGGACCTGTAGACTATAATCAATTATCTAACTGATCCATCATGATCAGACTATCAATTATCTAACTGATCCATCATGATCAGACTATCAATTATCTAACTGATCCATCATGATCAGACTATCAATTATCTAACTGATCCATCATGATCAGAGGATGACTCTAGCTTATTAGCAGACATAGAAACAAACATGCAAAAAACGTGAACAGACATACCAGCATCTGTTGGCATCTGTGATGAGGAAAAGGATACCCATCAGCCCATACAGGTATGAGTGATTGTTCCAGGCTGTCTTGTTCAGTAGGAACAGGTACCAGTAGCAGATGACAAATATCAGACAGTTCATCCGGTACATCAGACCAAGACAAATACCCAAGGCACCTTTCAGGAAAGAGAATTACAACAACAATCAATATTAACTGAAATTATCTCCTCTGTGTCCCAGTAATATCAGCTATGCAACTGTTAAACAACATGTCTCACTCCGGTCTCTCAATCGACTGCACTTAAAATATGCATGAAAACCAATTCTGAGAATAATCATTTTTTTGAGTAAAATATTTCTTGATAATACTTACCAGATCATAATACATTAGCAGAACATCCACTACTTCAAAAATTAAGTCTGCAAAAGCTAAAAGGTGATGTCAACATGTCTTTTGGCATGCTTTAGCAATAAAAGTGCTTTAAAATGAAAGTCAGGCAAGAATGGTCTCCCCTTGGACAGAGGATTTAGCACCAAATCCAGTCATTTGTTTATTACTACTGGAATGGAAGTGCAAGCTTTACAAGGGACATAACTTTCAGAAGGTTGTGAGGGAGTTTTCAAAATACGACTGGGCAAGTATTATCAAAGAAACATACTTTACTCAAAAATTGGTTTCTTCTTCAAATACATTACCTGATAATAATATGTTAGGAGAATAAGTAAGAGGTGGAGGGAGCTACATTCTCTTAACCCACAGTTGCCCCTGGTTCCAGTTCAATGAAAGGGTATCCACTGCCCATGCTTTCATATCTGGGAGTGTCAAAACAGTTGGGAACCTGGCAAAAACTGTCCTTCTCAAATCATGTCTTGTCATCTCTTGCTTTGGGAAACTGGATCATCACTGAGAAGTAAGGTTTGGAGGAGGTTTTCCCCCTCTGTAATACTTTGGAGGGTTCCTTCCAACTTCTCTGGTCCCTCTTGAGAATGAAGGCTGGGGTCTAGCCTGCAAGTGGTTTGCTTTTCTGGCATCTTATTTCATGACTTCCTCAGGTTGGTCATGGACAAGGAGGTTGGACAAATGAGGATAGGGTTGCCTTGACATGATATTAAAGCAGTATGGACATGGATGGGAAGCTGTGAGAATTTTGAAAGAGGCCATTCATGGAATAGGAGGAGTTGGAAAGAATATGGAGATAGAAGCCTGAAGATTTTTTCAATGTATATATATATTATGTAAGGCACAGTCTTTCAAGGACATCAACAGAGACTCATTAAGATGATGGGTTTGTTAGCATTTTGTTCTAAATCAGAAGTATAGAGCAACAGATAAGCCTGCTTAAATGTAGTTATAAATGAATGAGCTGGCAAAACTGTTAGCTGGGGATGATTAACAAAGCTGAAAGTCTGTCCATGTTCAGACATGGTGATCAGTCATTCACTCTGGTTTTTGTCAAAAGCCTGCAGTGGGTAGTAATGTCTGGTAATAGGAAATCACAGTATCCAACTGAAGAGTCACAAAATCTTGTGGAAGATCTGTGTTTTGTAAAACATGTATGCTTCCAAAACAGATGAAACAAGAGTCCCTCAAAGGGACTGATACTCAACTGGATGAAAAGAGATCCATTTCTCTTTTTAAATGCAGTGTTGAAATCATCTCTGATAGTCTTGAGTGATGACTTTCAAATTAGCCACTGTGGCAGCCATACTGGATTTGGGATGAGCATCATTTTCTTTAGGTCAAACTGGACACCATTAGAAGACTTTTGTTGAAAACCCCATGTTGATATGGTCATCCATTTATGAGAATTAGTGACAAAATTTTCTAGATCATTGTGACAATCATATTTGAGGACAGATCAACACCAGCTTCATTCAGGACTGAATATATCTTATAATTAGTCTTCTGATCAAAACCACATGTCAATATGACCTTCCATTTACGAGGAATTGCAATATAGCAAGATTTTCAAAATGGCTGCCACCGTGGCCATAACTGATGTCAAATCAACACCATTTTCATTTAATGCCAGTTAAACAACATACGAAGTCTTGCAGTGAAAACCCAATGCTGATATCACTTTTCATCTAGAAGCAATAGCTTTATAAACATGATCATACTGTATATGATACTGACACAAGTTTCATTTAAGACCAACAAAACACCATAAGAAATCTTCCAGTGAAAACCACAAACTGACATGCTTTTCTATCCAAAAGGAGTAACAATAACAAGATTTTTAAGATGGCTGCAATGGTGGCTCTATCTGCTGTCAGACTGGCACCATTTTAACTAGGATCAGCTAGACATTGTAAGAAACCTTCTAGCGAAAACTCCATGCTGATATGACAATTCATTCAGGATAAGTTATGATAACAAGATTTTCAAGATGGCTGCCATGGTGGCAATATTGGTTGTCCAAGGAGTACTATTCTCCTTTCGAACAAATGTGTGTGTAAAGCATTTTGGCAATCCTCCAAAAAGTGTGTAAAGCATTTTGGCAATTCTCCAAATAGTTTAGGAGAAGTAGCAATAATAAACTTGTGCTAAATGACAGATGGACAACAGGCTATAAAAAAAATTCCAAAACTGTAGATCAATGTGAAAATACTATAATGGCACCAAACTCAAATCAGATCATTTACACAAAGATACAAAGAAACATATAAAATTTCATTTGTTTGTCTTAAGTGATTTTTGTTGATTTGTGCTAAATAGGTTTTGTGAAAAAATTTAAGGTCCAAAATGTCAAATTTTTAAAAATAATTTTTTTTGGTGCAAATTCCTGTGATTGCCTGAAAATCTAATCCGGCTATTTTCTATCGATAAAAAGATACCTAAAAATTTAATTTATCTATATTAAATGGTTCATGTTCAATTGTGTTAAAAGAAACAGTTGAAAAAAAATTCAAAGATTAAAAAAATTAGAAAGTGAAACATTGCTGTGATTGTTTGTAAATCTGAATAGGTCATAGACTTAAAAGAATGAGTATGAAATTTCTCTGCTGAAAGTTGAATAGATTTCAGTGTATTGTTCTAAAACAGATTTGAGACATGGCAAAGTGATGTGCCTCCTTTCATACAAAATATACATTCATATATATTTATCATAAGGCACAGAACTACATACTAAGAATGAAAAGCATTTCTAAAATCATTTCAAATAAATCAAGGAAAATCATGATCAATTACTAGACTGGTTTTGTTCAGCGACTGATTTTCAAACATTTATTTTCTTTTTTTCTCAAGTTCTGTCAGTGTGACCATAAATCATCCATGAAAACCTTGATAATGTGGTACATGATAATCCATCTTGACTGAGTTGGGCCTGAGGTCATAAACCAAGCCACAACTTTCAGTAACAACATAACGTGCGGTACATTATACACCCGTCTTGACAGAGCTGGAGGTTAGGGTCAAGTCTGAATGCATGTATATGTTACAGCCCAAACAAGGAAAGGGTTCAGTCACAAGGAATGGGTTCAGTCTTTTGCAGGATATATGTTACAGCCCAAACATGGAAAGGGTTCACAGTCTTTTCTTGGACGAATATTACAGCCCAAACAAGGAAAGGATTCAGCTTTTTGTAGGATGTATGTTAGAGCCCAAACATGGAAAGGGTTCACATTCTTTTGCAGGATGTATGTTACTGTCCAAACAAAGAAAGGGTTCACAGACTTTTGTAGGATGTATGTTACTATCCAAACAAGGAAAGGGTTCAGTCTTTTGTAGGATGTATGTTACTGTCCAAACAAGGAAAGGGTTCAGTCTTTTGTAGAATGTATGTTACAGCCCAAACATGGAAAGGGTTCAGTCTTTTGTAAGATGAACAACTGTGGGATTCTGGTCAATGTTTAAAATATCGTGCCGAAAATCAAATGTATGTGCAAAATTTTCAAGCCATATTAACAAACCCTACCTTGTTTATTGTTTTTTTTAAATCTCCTTAATATTTAGAAAATTACCCCTTTTCCAGTGGGGTGGGGGTGAGGATGGGGATGGGGATCGGACTTCAGTCATGTTGTGTATAGGGCAAAGATTTATAAAATATCTCCTGTAACATAAACGTTAAAGTGAAGACTAGGAAACAGGTCAATAAGTTATATTTTACTATGCTGTGACCTTGAAATTGATGTAGAAACATGGATGAAGTACACCACATACAGTGTACTCATAATGCATTTCCAGTCATAATAATTGTGATTGATTCAAAAGCGCTGTGCAGCCTTGGCTTTTGTGATGGTAACACACTAAGGTGCATAACGTAAGTCTAGCAAATATCGAGGTAAGGTTTCAGTCAAATCTTTACAAAGTTTCAAAAGTTATGGAACAGATATTAACACTTATTAATGAAAGGTGATGTGGACCATTTCAAAACATAACGAGCTTGACTTAAGATGGGCAGCTAAAATACCCTTAAGTTAAACCTAACAACAATACTACACATATTCCACTTTTAAGCATGTAATGAGGGGAGCAGCTTTTATATTTAAGCACAAGTCAATGGATAGAGAATTTCTTTGGAGAGATAATGATGTTGGAAAGTGGGTTTATAGTACAGTAGATAAATGTTGGTCTTACTTAACATTAGGCTGAGGTAGACCATACACATCCATTCAACAGGCAAGGGTTTCAGAAAGTCAAAAAGAGGAAACTGGCACTGGTCTGGATCTCCCCATATCTCAGAGACTTGGTGCAGGCCACGCTCATGCATTGTGTCCATCACCATAAGGATTCCTACAAAACGAAACCACACCAATAAACTTGCTTATCTACTTAAATGAATCAACTACAAATACACAAAGTCACAAGCACACAGTTACACACACAACATCTGTACATGTCTATGTTTTAATCAGCCTTTCTATCTATACCAGAGTTGTTAATGGTACACTAGCAAACTGCCAATTAACGGTTGAAAGATCTGAAGTCTGATATTTTTCTGAGTGGTTCAGTGAGTCATGTCATCACTAAATAACACAATATCTTGCTCGTATTTTCAAGAAATATGGCACAGCTTCATTTATTATTCCAAATTCTCTCCACTGTCTGTGTGTGCAAAAATAAATTTATAATTATATAAGTATGGCAATAAAAACAACCATTAATGTTTGCCATCTTTTTAAGCAATGCATTATGTACATTTTACAGAAAGTTTACATTGTTGTTTTATATTTTATCTTCTTGTACTTCACATTTACACTTGCAAGGGTTTATCTTTCAAGAGTCTTTGTGCAATTCATTTGTACGTTTTTCGAACATTTTCCATTAGTTGTCACCATAATCACTATTGTGCTGAGATGCTGTAAAATGCTACTACAAACATGCATGTTGTTGTAAAGTCTTAACAATCAATGTGTGTCTTCTTGCATTATGTTCAGTAGAAACTGAGTTTGGTGATATTCAGGAAAACATGCTGGACAACAATGAAATACATATAAATAAATATCGT